>BLKR01014778.1:0-275151 GCA_011170035.1 Teleogryllus occipitalis | reverse complement strand
GAGCCCGCAGCAAACTGTGAAAGCAGTGAAATTCCGACAGATAAGTATTATTTCTGTTATTACTTTCTGTTATTACTTTTATTAACTCTCAAATTTGACTTATCTCTTTTCATTCTACTAATTTCTCTTTCTATTTATTGCACTTTCAACACTAAAGCATTAGTCTTGTAATTTTTTTTTCTTCCCCAAATTGTCTTTAGTTATCTGTCTTCTGCTACTTATTTATCGTTTTCATAAATTTTTCTCGTTTCCTCTTTTTTCTCACGGTACTCTAGTTGCCAGTAAGAAATTTTGATTTCATTTTACTTCCGTGTATTTTTTGCGTCAATTCTTTTTATCATGCCTCCTAAGGTAAGCCGCAACGAGAACGACGCCGACCTGCAGGCCAAAATCAAGGCCGAGGTTGATGCGGTCTTGGAGCGGACTCTTCATTCGGAGAGCTTTTTGCAATCCCTTGCCACTACTATTACAGATGTAGTGGCTGCGAAGCTGCAAGAATCGATGGCCTTCAATGAAAATCTCATTTTGTCGTTGCAGAAAAAAATTGAAGACCGCGATCAAGAGATTCGCAATTTGAAAACAGAGCTGGAGCTGAAAACGGACCAGCTGGAAATGTATAGCAGAAGGAATTGTCTACGCATATTTGGCCTGGAAGAGCAGGATGGCGAAAACACCGACGATATGGTTATTGATGTGGCCAAAAAGATAAGTGTAGACTTGTCTCTTAATGATATTGATAGAAGCCATAGAGTCGGTCGCAAACTCGCTGGAAAAAATAGGCCCATTATAGTAAAGTTTGTCAGTTATAGGAAACGGCGACAGGTCTTCCAGTCGAAGAGGCTTTTAAAAGGCCAGAAAATCACCATTCGCGAGGACCTCACGCACCAGCGTCTGGCCGTGCTGCACGCTGCGATCTCGCGGTTCCAGTTGCGGAATGTCTGGACAGAAGATGGGCATATAGTAATTAACACAGGTAACAGACGTTTCCGCGTCCAAACGATGTCTGAGCTTAACTCAATACAATAGCTTCGGGGCGCTCCTTTTTCCTTTCTCCGGAAAGCGTTCTTCCTTGCATTCTCCTACTCTCTCTCTCTCCTTCTCTCTCTCCCTCTCACTCGTTCTTACTTGTACCCTTTCTTTATTCTTTACATCTCTCATTAAACCAGATCTTGCTCCCTTCTGAGTCATAGGCAGTCGGCGGCGTTTTAGGAAATTCCCGTTGTACCGCAATGCTAAGTACCCTCCCCACCCCACAGCCGTCTCGACCTGCGTTTGTCCACCCCCCTTCCCTGTCAGCCCCGGCTGCTGTAGACAGCACGCTGTGTATTTCTAGGAACTGTTTTTACGTCGCGCACTTAAATGCACAATCTCTCCTTTGTCATCACTCCGAGATTCAGGAAATTGTAACAAAACATAAATTTCACGCACTCCTCATTAGCGAAACATGGCTCAAAAAATCATTAAATTCTCAAACCGTTAAAGTCCCCGGATACCGGCTTTGGAGATCCGATAGAAAATCCAGCGTTGCTGCCCATGGCGGAGGTGTCGGTATCTATTTACGTGATGACATTAACTGCAAAGTTATTTTCTCTTCAGTAAATCATAAAGACCACTTCATCGAATACTTAATTGCTGAAGTTATTCTCGCAGGCAAAAAATGTCTCTTGGCGGTAGTATATTCTCCTCCCAAATCAGGCAACATTGACGAACTAGACGACTTACTCGCTTCCTGTGTCACTAAATATGACGACATTATTATAATGGGTGACTTTAATTGTAATCTATTAAAAAAATCTGCCTCATCTGACAACTTTGCTCGTTTTTTTCGTAATATGAATCTAACGATTCTTCCCCTAAAGGTAACTCACATCACAAAAGATACTGAAACATGGATAGATCATATCATAGTGTCAAATCCTACAAGAGCGCGTTCTCATGGACAATTTTCCGTCCCGGGAATATCTAAACATGATCTTATCTACGTATCATATAATTTAAAGTGTCCCAAATACACACCAAAAATAATAAAATATCGAGATTATAAGAACTTCGATGCAAATTCCTTCATTTCTGATGGATTCTCGGTCCCCTGGAATATTGTACTAAATGAAACCTCGCTCAATAACAAAGTACCAGTATTTACGGAAATGTTTAACGAACTTGTAAATAGGCATGTTCCACTAAAGACGTCACGCGTGACACGTCCCGCAGCTCCATGGATTTCCAGTGAAATCCGTCAATTTATGCACGATAGGGACACTGCGTACAAAGTTTTTCGGAAAACAAGGAACTATAACGACCACGTTACGTATAAAAAACTTAGAAATCGTGTAACCCAAATGTTGAGAAATGCCAAGATTAAATATTATCACTCTATTTTTCAAAATAACCGCGATTCAAAATTGCTCTGAAAAATTTGCGCACTATAGGTATTGGAAATATTCGAAATTCAACAGAAATAAATGTGTCACTTGATTTGCTAAATCATACTTTTGTTACGCTCGCGCAGCCAATAAATCCACTCCTAAAATCGCAAACTTTATCTATGCTGCGGAGCACAGATATTGATATTGATATCAAAGACACTTTGTATTTTGCGTCAGTAACACCCACAGACGTCACTAAAATCATTTTGAGTCTTAAATCAAACGCATCTGGCTCTGACGGAATCAACGCAAAGTTGCTGAAGCTTGGAGCTGAAGTAGCACTCCCTGCAATAGTGGACATAATTAATTTCTCACTAATGAGCGGCGAATTTCCCTCGGCGTGGAAGACAGCGCTTGTCCATCCACTTCCTAAAAGCGCCAATCCTACGACTCCAGTTGATTACCGCCCTATTAGTATCTTGCCTACAATATCAAAAGTTCTTGAAAAGATTGCCAGGAAGCAGATCGAACATCACCTTCATAATTTCAGTATTTTAAATACAAACCAGTCAGGTTTTAGACACGGAAAAAGCACAGGAACTGCGCTTCTTAGTGTTATTGAAGACGCCAGAAATGCAATGGACAGCGGTAAAATCACAATTCTCGTCCTTCTCGATTTTAGCAAGGCATTCGACTCGGTCGACCACGATATTTTGTTAGCAAAGTTGAAAAACATTGGATGTGCCTCATCCACACTCAAATGGTTCTCCAGCTATCTATCGGAGCGGCAGCAAAAAGTTGTGTACGGTGACAACATGTCGGGTATCTTGCCACTAGCACGCGGCGTCGCACAGGGCTCAGTGTTAGGACCTCTTGCTTTCCTAATTTATGTAAATGATATAGACAAATCAATAAAACATTGTCGTCATCACATGTACGCTGATGATCTCCAATTGTATATTAGCGGACCCTCCTCTCGCGTTTTTGAACTTGCTCAAAAAATCAACGAAGACCTTCACAGTCTGTCCTCTTGGTCATCATCATTGGGGCTACTGCTTAACCCCAATAAATCTCAGTGTCTTCTCATCGGCTCCAGAAACTCCTTAAAAAAGTTATCAATCTCCGCTCTCCCTGAAATTTGCATAAATGGAACTCCCCTACCGTGGTGTAAAGACGTGAGAAATTTAGGTGTGTATATGGATAATACTCTTAACTGGAATGTGCAAATTGATAAAATATGTCAAAAAGTATTCGCGTCCCTGCATGTTCTAAAACGCATGCGTACATTTTTACCTATAAAAACTCGTCAGACCCTCGTAACATCCCTTCTTATGCCTCATTTTGATTACTGCGATTTCCTACTAACTGACATAAATCTAAAACAGCAACGAAAGATACAAGTAGCTCAAAATGCATGTATTCGTTTTATTTTCGACCTTCAAAAATACGATCATATTTCGACCTTTTTTGCCCATTCTAAAATTCTTACCGCTGATAAAAGGCGTTTACTCCACTGCCTTCTCCTCCTTCACAAGATTTTAAACAGTACACATCATACCATCCTATCACAACGATTTCAGGTTATGAAGCTACTTCGTGCCCGAGCCTCACGCCTTATTTGTATTCCGCATCACAATACCACAGCGTTTAGCAAATCATTCACTGTCACTGCCATCCGTGCCTGGAACAATCTCCCCTCTAATATAAAAAAATGCAGTATATTTCACAAGTTTAAAAAAGAAGTCACTAATTGGATCCATGAAAATAATACATAACATTAGTCTCACTGCTCGCTTGCCAAAAATTAGATCTGGGTGGACGCCGCACTACGTCAGCACTGTGATATATCTTATACTTTTTTTTATCCCACTGATCGTACAAAGTTCTACCCCATTCCTTAACTAAATACTTCCATGTCATCCTTGACACCGTCTCATCTCTCTCTCTCTCTCTCTCTCTCTCTCTCCCTCCCTATCTCTCTCTCCCTCCCTATCTCTCTCTCCCTCCCCCTCTCTCTTTCTCTCTATGGATAGCTGAAATCCTCGCTCTTTCTTTTTTTTTTGTTCTTGTTCTCTCTTAGTTTTCATCCCAGGTTACTTTATTCTCCCTTCCCTCCAATTTTCATACTATTATCTATTTAGCTTTATAAAGTAAACTAATCGTTTAGCACACAAAAATATCATTCCTCCTCCTATCTACTTTTACATTTATCATAATACTAAAAAATGACAAACCCATAACCTAGCTATATGTCTCTATAATCTACTCGTACACTCTTTCAATCATTTTTAAATAACATGAACAAACCTTTATCTCATACGTCACTTTTATTGCAGTACGCAGATGTATGCGTACCTTTGTTGTGTGATTATGCATGAGGATTTGCTCATATTTGTATGAATTCAAAATATTATAATGATATGCTTTTCATTTTGTCCACATGTGTTTCACTAATTTGCAATATTTCTGTTCCAGTTCTTCATCTCTTACAAACTGCGCCGTACATTTAGACATAATATTTAATTCAAATTATTGTCGTTTTTTTTTTCTTTCTTTGTAGTTTGTGTGCAGTGAAATTGTTTACTTGTATTGTGTCTTGGCCTTAAGCCGCCATCCTGATTGAGGTTTACCTGGGTTTACTCAATCGCTTAAGGCGCATGCCGGGATGGTCCCTTGCTTGCAGTCCCAGGAATAAAGGTAGAATAAATCGTTGGCTTACGGGTGAGAGATGTTGGGTCGGGTTTTCGGGTCTTGGGAATACTCTAAACGGTAAAAATTTCCTAAATTCTTAAAATTTGCCAATTTTCTAGTTTGTGGAATATTTTAACTGTTAATATTTCCTAAAAATGAATTGATTATATCCACATTTTTATTTTCTTTAACTTTATTTAAGAACCAAATAGTTTTACGACACTTAATCATATAATAATAAAAATTGTTAATATTATGAAATATACGCAAAATCAGTTACCATTATCTCTTAATGCTTTCAGTTTCTCTCAGGGCTTGAATTCTTGACTTGATGTGTCTTCGCTTGTATGCTGACGAGATTCCCTCCCTTTCTAGTTTTTCTAGGGGTAATTCAAAAATACGTACGCAATTTTTAGCATCTTCAAAACCTCAATGAACCAATTAACATAACCTATTAACATTTCACAGGTTCTCTTTCTCCTTTTCTTTCTTTTTTTCTTTCCTTTCTCTCTACCGTTCCATTCATCCCGATTCTTTCCCGATTTCCTATCAAGTTCGTCCTCTCTCGCTTTCACTCCTGTCATCCATGTGAAAATCTTGCGTGCGTATTTTTCATTGAATGACTTCCTTTATTATGTACTATTGTAATATAAATTCTGAAAGTGGTCAGGCGGAAGAGCAGGCTAAATAGCCTGAGCCTCGCCACCAATAAAGACATTTATTTATTTATTTATTTATTTATTTATTTACATTTGCGGGAATTCGCAGTTTCACCAAATTTTCCAATCTTTCCAGCAAGCAGCTAATGGCATATTGTTAGGCCTTTAGTAACATAAGGTATTAGGCCTTTAGTAACAGACGTATTTTGGACCCACTAATATGGCGGAATGGCTTCATTGCTGAGCAAGAGGTTGGTAAGGGCACCTCCATGTATTCATAGCTTCATGGGGCAACACTATCGCCTGTGTGTGGCAGTTTATTGAGCTAGTGGTGCTACAGAATGGCACAGACTTACTCGTAAAGTTTTCTAATTTCTTTGGTGTGGTTTTATTGTCTCGCCCATCCTCTTGCCAGCTGTCATCTAACGCTGCCCAAGTACAATTTTTTAAAAATTTTGTCAACTTTTAGGTTTCCTAAAAGAAGAACCGAAATATTACTTAATTAAGTATTAAAGGACGGTAAAACCTCGTTCTAAATAACAATTTGCATTGCAAAATATAGAGTTGTTGTTATGGAAATGGCCTTTAAGCGAAATTTGAAGTGTTTTTTCACCGAAAATTGTGTTTTCGAAAAACTTCATTTAAAGTCATTTGGAACATTTTAACTTGCAAATGTAATAGTGTTTACAAATTACTGAAAATGTGTATATTAACGGCGTAAGAGATATTTAAAAAAGTATATGTGTCTCATTTTTGACAAAAATAAAAGTATACACCAAAATGCACTTATTGCAGTGTCGTATTAAACAGCGCAATTAGCACTATTCGTTGGAGAAGTTTGAAGAAAAAAATGGAGGCAGTTTTGAAAAAATGACATTTGAGCGTTTCTCAAAATGCGGAAATTTGAGCTCATTTTCACAGAAAACTGTCGAGTTTTCTGGAAACTTTCTATGACATTATTTAAAGCACATGCACTCATAATTTAACAATGTGAAGAAATCTCTGCTTATGTAAATAATAACAATGTAAGAAACTAGTCAAAAAATAACATTTTTTAAATTTTTGAACAAAATCTTATTTTGAAGAAAATCTTATTTTTGTATTTTTAAAAAAATTCAAATATTGCACGTAATATTCCTCGAAAACTACTAAAATTTAAAAAAAAGCTACACTTTCTTCTTATATATTAGTATTTCTCAAAGGGCTGTTTGGTCTTTTCAATAAATTGGGCGACATACGAAACCGATCTGTATAAAAAAAGCAACGGATTGAAAAATCGTGTTTCTTTTCACCTGCACATGGGACATTCGTATTGAAAAAGTGCGTTAAAAATACGTAAATATAAAAAAAAAACGTAAATTTCGGGATCAGCAGTTACTGATTGCCTCGCGATCTTTTGGAAGAAAATTACACTGTCGGACGGTGGCGGGAGCACACAGCGTTCAGCTGTGCCAGAACCAGTGCGCGTTTCGTGTTAATGTGATTTTCTACATTGAATAGAAATCTTGAAATAGAAGAGGTTAGTAAATCTTAATTTTTGCATACATACAATAATTATTTTATTAACTGATTCCATCAACTTATTTATATATGTAGCCTTTGAATGAAGGTTAGAGAAATACAGTATTTTTTCACATATATTACGTGTATTCAGAATGTTCACGTTCACAGCGATTTTGTTTGTTTCAGTTTTAGTCTAGGTTGTATAAGCATGTGAACGTGATCTTCTACATTGAATAAAAATCTTGAAATTGAAGAGGTTAGTGATCTGATTCCATCAACTTATTTAAATGTAGCCTTTGAATAATATAACTATTCACTTAATTGCCCTACATTATTAAAATGTGTTGTTTGGTAAAGTGAAAATTTGTTTTCTTCTGCAGTATGGCCATAAATGGTTGTGGAGTAAATTGCAGCCACATTCGGGTATTATAGAAAAGAAGAAAAGGTTAGTAGATACATAGTTTAATAATTCATATAGTGTGAGTGGTAATAATATAATTAAATATTGTGTATGAATGCTGTTAATTGCACTACATTATGTACATAAATTAAATGGAATATCATTTACAATAACATTATTAATAAATGTGTGTGTTTGGAAAGTGAAAATTTTGTTCTCTTCTACAGTCAGTAGAAGGTAGAAAAATCGAGGTAGAAAAATGACGATGGCTTCGGAGCGTAGAAAGAGAAAGCAAATTATGTCGGAAAGAACTCCTGAAGAGATAGCAGAAAGTTCTGAACGCCATTATCAAAATCGTGCCAAACGCCAATGTCTTGAGACCGAACAACGCAGAACCAGACTTGATAAACAAAGGCAAAGACAGAGGGAGCTGCGACAGAAGGAAACACAGGCGGAACGGCAGCGGCAGCTACGCATGTGTAGAACCCAAAAAACTGCACGCAGGTTTGTTAACAGATTGTGTGGAGCAAGATATTGGTTGGGTAGAACAAACCATAGTGACTGTAATGTAGATGAATTTTCTTTGGGAGAAATGAATGAACAGTGTGAGTTTTGTGGGGCTTTACATTTTGCAGCTGAGAAAACAGGTGGGGGATTCAGTAGTTGTCATAAAGGGAAAGTGAGTGAGGAAGTTCTATCACCCATTGAAGTGCCTGATCTATTAAAAAATTTGATAACACGAGGTGATGAAAAATCTAAAAATTATCTGTTGCATATTAGAAGTTATAATAATGCTTTAGCATTTGCATCAATTCAGACAAATTTATTACCATTTTCCAATAGTAGAGGTCCTTATTGCTTTAAAATCCACGGGCAGATTTATCATTCTGTTGGAAGTTTGCATCCTGCTACTGGTGAGCTTCCATCGTATGCTGGATTATTTATTTTAGATACTGAATTTAGAATTGAAAAGATAGAATTTCTTAATTCATTGAATCCATCTGGCTTACCTCCTCACAAACTGACTCTTAAAAAAGGAGCAGTAGTGATGTTGGTTACAAATCTTAATGCCAAGAAGGGATTGGTGAATGGCACTAGAATGGTTGTGCACAAAATGCACAACAATTCCATTGAAGCAAAAGTTCTGACAGGAGAGGCACAGTCTACTGTGGTGTTGATACCTAGAATCGATCTGACTCCATCAGACCACACCATGGCCTTCAATTTAAAAAGACAGCAATTTCCAGTAAGGTTGTCGTTTGCCATGACAATTAATAAGTCGCAGGGGCAGACTTTCAAAAAAATTGGCATCTATCTTCCTTCTCCTGTGTTTACACATGGACAACTTTATGTGGCATTCTCTAGAGTAAGTTCGTTTGCTGATGTTAGGTTACAAATTGAAGATGGCACAAATCAAGGAAAATGTAAAAACAGTTCTAAAGCTTTTACATTGAATATTGTTTATAGTGAAATATTAGATTGATAGCTATTTTAAGATCAATAACTTGGTGGCAGAAATATACATGGACTTTATGGTGACAGATAATAAGTACTGTATGTGAATGAAGGATGGGTATGTGTAATAAAATTTGTGTAACCTGAATTTATGTGATCCGAAAGGGAAACAAATAAAACCTTCAATTCAATTGTTGTAGTGATTCTTACTTTATTTGTAAAGTATTACCAAGAAACAAATTTTGGAAATTAGCTGATTAATAATTTCCAAATACTAGCCTTCAGTTTTTCGCGTGACAAAAAAAATGCATAATCTTTGGATCCTAACTAGAAAGAACCAATCTCTTGCAATGGATAACCTGTGAATGCATTCTTGAATCTTTGTATGTATGAGTGTGCTTCAATTTGCCTCTTCTGTCAAGGAAATGATTTTGCACTGATGCTGCTGACTACTGACGTTAGCACAAAGTGAATTGGTAAAATGTTTTGGATATTAAACAATGTTCATTTCAGGAAATATAGTCCAGGTCGTGGTGCTTCTACAATGAAATCTTGCATTACATTCTCTCAGTGGTTTATAATAGGACTCTGAGTGAAGGTTACCACTTTTAAAAAAAACCTAACGCACCATGGAATTTACTCCTTGGGTGGTGGGGAAACTTTTTCTTTGTACAAAGTTCATGAATCTAGAGATATTGGTAAATATTGAAAATGTAATTAAATTTTCATAAAAAACTAAGTGTATGTTAACCATGATTTGGTATTCTATTTTTGCAGAATTTGAAAATCTCGCTGTTTTTTATTAGTCTTGGATAGTTGTTGCTAAAGGATTTCATCAAGAAATTATAACATATGGAAAATACAGTTCTCCAGACAGCACTGTGTTGAAAAAGAACTATATGTTCAGCAAACCAAACAAGAAGGCTATAAGCGTCATAGCTTATGTATTAAACTACATCACAACTTCGAATGTATATAACAAATGTATTGTTTACTTTAGTTCATTCATTTATTTCTTTTATAAATTGAAATTGTACATTCTTTAATTATACACAAGGAAATATTGTATGAAGCGTCTCATTTACTTTCTCCCTCATATACTTCATATACTTAACTCCTCCTGTGTGTTACCTAATACAGAACCAAACGTACTTTATTTCCTTGAGTTAAGCAATATTCAAATGTCATGTTACTGTCAATGATATATACCTTAAAAAAAGAAATCAATGATTGTTTGAGGTGTGCATGTCCAATTGGAGCTATTTCCATCAAAGAAAAGTTTTCAGGAAATGGTAAAAAAATGTATCAGTAATATTTTATAAGAAAAATGGAAATAGTATGTTTTGTTCATGTTTGTTCATTATCATGTGCAGTTGATAGAGCAGGAAATAATACACTTATAAGCTCCCAATTCTGACAATTTTCTCCTAAATTGTTTATCAAGTAACTTTTGAACACCCCTCCTTTTGTTTTCACGTAATCTCTCTGCCAGAACTAGCAATTGATTGATATTAATTGGTGACTTATCCTCTCTTGAGTAATTAAACAATGCTTTCTCAAAAAACTTTAATTTTGTCCAAAGTATTATTTTTGACCATCACAAATTAATAAAAACAAAACAGACAAAAGGTTTTTTTAAACATAATCACAAACTACGTAGAGTGTTTTGATAAAAAAATAAGTGCTTTTACATTGAACCAAACATTACTTTTGAATTGCAACCGAATGTGGGGGAAAAATAAATATTTGTTTGGAAGTGTTCCATTTGAACACTCATAAGTGATGCATACAATTTTTAAGTTAAACAAGATTTCTTGCTCTAATGCTACTAGAGTATAGTTTTTGATTGATTTGCTATTGATTTCTTCATTGCCAGTTATGTTATTAGCCACTTATTGACAACACAATATTCACATCGCCTAATTATGATGAAAATTATGGCGTATTGCCATTTTTTTAAAAACATTTAACTCGGTTCACAGTAATTAGTATTCAGTTGTTTATAAACTTATATCATTTCTTTATTTATTGTGTATATACAACAAATGAAATGAAACTAAAGTTTTGGGGTTTCAACATTTCATATGTTCTGTTGTAACTTCCTACAGGTTTCCCTTCAGTGCGATGTAATCGCACGGGTTCAGCTAGTCTTAATGAAAGACTAATTACGGACGACAAATTTCATTTGAAGGAAAAAATTTTATATTCAATTTTGTAGTTGTTTTATTTACAAAATAGTTATTTGGTAATAAGTAAATCAAATGTAGTAAAAAGAGAATGAAATAATTTTAATGATACAATTTATATAGTGGTCACTATTTTTGTGGAACAAATTGCCCTGACTTTTCGGGTGTTCCAGTTGATTTATTTCCCCCCTGATCAATCAAGTAAATAAGAAGAGAAAGAAATGCTTCAAAGTTCGTTTTATAATATGCACTTTGGCACATCTCGTTACGACCTAAGGCCTACCAGGGGCGTCCCGACCTTGCGGCCAGGGGTTAAGGGATACGTGCGGTTAGCACATAGCAATCCCTATGCCGTACCTCTGGTCTCAACCTGAGTTTCCTCATCGTCACACAACACCGGATATTAAGACATTGCAAGGATAGCAAGATTTTTGCCCCGACCGAGAAAAAAACCCGGGGTTGCACAGTGAAAGCGAGCATGCTAACCAACGAGCCACCGAGGGCTATGATAATAAAATAATTTTATAATTTTTTTCTCAGCTATTTTGCTGGTGGACGTGCTTACTTTTCCCAGAGTTGTTTTGGGAATAGATTCAGTCGCAGAAAAAGTTGTATCCGGACTTACGACCTCTTCTTCTTCTTCTTCTTCTTCTACTACTACCACTACTACTACTACTACTACTACTACTACTACTACTACTACTACTACTACTACTACTACTACTACTACTACTACTACTACTACTACTACTACTACTACTACTACTTCTAATTATAATTATATTAATAATACTTTATTATTATTATTATTATTATTATTATTATTATTAAATTCTGGAAGGTGACTGCCCCCTCTACATATAACAGTGATCAGGAGAGGTGGCTCTGACCGGGACGTCCCAGGGTCGAGCCCCGACGGTGGCAGGATTTTCGACATGACCTTGTCAGCTAGGCCGCATTCAGTCGCTGACTGGAGGAGAATTGTAGCGGCCGGCTGACTGGTTTTCAACTACAACTCAAAAGTTCCCTCAAAAGGGCAATTAGAGGGTTCAGGGAATGGGGTTCCTTCAAAAGGGCAATTAGAGGATTCAGGGAAGGATAAATTTATGTTGGTTGTAAAATATTGAACAGTTAATATTAAACATCGTGGACGACATGATCTTGGTATATTTGTAAAAATTTCCAGTTTCGACAATATTTCTGAATCAATTTCAAGAGTTAAACTTAAGTTTATGAACATAATATTCTGCTCTGAAACATCGCACAACTGTACATGTTTACCACGAAAATGTCTGGCATCCATTTGCCTTTACAGACATAAAGCTATTTCACATTTATTGAAACAACATTGCAATTGTCCTTGGGACCACTGACAACAAAGATTCCTGGGCAGATATCTGAAGCAAAATTAATAAACGTATTGAACAACAAACTTGATTACATGGTGTAATTATTTCGCAATTATTTTTGAGATCTCATCATAACTTGATCAATGATAAACCTCATTTCCAAAAGGTAATGATGGAACAAATTGAATTACAAAAAGAAAATTAAAGCCAGAAATCGTAATACATTGCATTTAAATCAAAAGCGAGCACAAAAAGGACAATATAAACCAATCTTGTTTTCATTTTTTTACATTCTCGTCGTCTAATAACACGATCACTGTCATAATCATTATCATTATCATCACCTTCACCATTACCACAAAACTTGTAATAAATATGCAGAAAAGTCATTCACAACAGCGTCCCGTTCCTGAGAGATGGCTTCGAGTGCCTTCGTGCGTCGTCGGGCGCGTACGGATGCCTTCAATTGTCTTCGGGTGCCGTCGGGCGCCTTTAAGTGCTTTCGGGTGCCTTCCGCCGCCGTCGTGCGCGTTCGGGTGCCTTCGGACGCCGTCGTGCGCGCTCGGGTGGCTTCGGGTGCCATCGCCTGCACAGGTCCTCAGAGACGCGTCTCGTCTTCGCGGAGGACCGGGGGCGAGACCGGGCCGGGTGGCGGCGTCGGGGGCAGCACGGGGGCGGCGACGGCGGGATACGACCGCTAGGAGGCGGGGCGTCATACCTGGACACACACGAGCATTTGTACAGTGATGTTATCAGAATCTGCTCCTAGTTTAGCAGCCGGTGCTAGAATTATACAGTAATACATGATGGAAGTATTTTGATTTGATAAAAAACACAGATCCCGCTATACTAAAGATGGGTATGATTTTTACGTAAATAATTTAATACATACAATAAAATGTAATTTTTTTATGTTTCATTACCTTAATCGTAAAATGTTGCGATTGCTTGGTTTATTATCGTTATCAAATACGAGGGTTTATGTTTAGGAGTTGTCGTCAAATAATAATAATAATAATAATAATAATAATAATAATAATAATAATAATAATAATAATAATAATAATAAAAGTTCCACTACACATCTATATAATAAAAATATAAAAAGATTCTGTATTTACAAGTAAATTAAAAAAATAATAAGAATCTATAGGTATAATAATAGGAAAGCATTTAAATATCAGTTAATTAAGAATCAATGCCTAAAACATCTGATGATCTTTTTAGATGAATTCTAAATTATACAACTTTTTTAAGAAGCTTAAGAATCATGAGATATCATTTTCTTTAATTTTATTTCACGTATTTAATTATGTATGTAAGTATAACAACCGTCTTTAATGAAGGGGGATTTGTGTTTTGTAAAAATCAAATAAAAATTAAAGGAATCTTCGTTAGTGTGATCTATGTTAGTGTGTGGGTGTTAGTGGGCTTGTATGTGTTCATGTGTATATTTGAGCATCTCTTTGTGTCTGATTTTGTAAGTTTTTGTTTTCGTTTGTGTTTGTACGAGTGTGAGTAGTAGGTCTGGGTGTATTTAGGCGTGTGGTCTGGCTTCGAACCCCACGCAATAATGTAAATGCCTGGCACACACAGTATTGACGTCATACGCAGTTTCAACTGTTTTTTGACGTAAAATAAATAAATAAATAAATAAATTGATGGTATGATAGTGCGATTATCAACGCGTGTTACTGTGTGATAGTGTGTGTGTGTGTGTATTAATGTGTTAGCGCACTTGTGTGTGTGTATTCGTGTGTGCATTGGTCCGTGTGCGTGTGTTTGGGCGAGTGGTTTCCTCGCTTGCGTATCCCGCTCAACGAGGTCTCTAAATATCTGGCGCACACAGTACTTACGGTGTGGTTGTGCGAGAACCTGTGCGTTAGTGTGTGCCATGTATGTAATGCGCCTGTGTGTGTTAGTGTGCTTGTATGTGTTTGTGCGTCTCTGTGTGTGTGCTTGCGATTTTATACGTTTTATGTTTGTGCCATAGTGTGTATGTCCGCGTGGGTCTGGACGTGCGGTCTCCTGGTTTCGCACCCCGTGCAACGAGGTCTCTAAATATCTGGCGCACACAGTATTTACGGTGCGGTTGTGCGAGAGCCAGTGTGTATTAGTGTGTCTGTGTAGGTAATGTGCCAGTGTGTGTTAGTGTGTTTGTGGGCGTTAGTGTGCTTGTACGTTTCTGTGTTTGTGCGTCTCTGTGGGTCAGCTTGCGATTTTGTTTGTTTTATGTTGTGCGAGTGTGTATGTGTTCGAACGGGGTGGGAAAGGTGGGCTTTGCATACACTACGGTTTAAAAGGGCGTACCAACTATTGGTATGAATTTATCGCACCAAAGCGTAGCCTGAGAAATACGATTATTTTTTAAGGTTAAAGTTGGATGTAGGTAGCATTGGTACCGTTCCGAGTCGGACTTAAGTACCTCAATTGGCCGTGCTATTCACCGCTGGGCAAGAACTATTCTTGGATTTATTTAGAGCTGCCTCCGACGTAAATCAGCTGTTACGGTGTCCTCCAATCGGAAGGTTGAACGCCACCATGCTGGCTTCACCGTAGTGACTTGTAAGCCAGCTCCCGATTGGATGACACCGTAACAGCTGATGACCTGTCAGAGGCAGCTTTGAATAAATCGCAGCGTAGGAAGCTCGTGTATCGAGAAAATTTGCGCGCCCAATACTAATCACGCACTTTTTCTTGATTCTCCACAGTGGGGGTTGCGGAGAGAGGTGGGTTCTGTCTACGTCACGGCAGTGCAGTGCTGTCAACTTCAACAGAAAACTCATCATAATAGCGCGTCTTGGACTACAACACAATGAAAAAAAAAAAAAAAAAAAAAAAAAAGTTAAAAAAAAAATCTGAAGACATAATGAATAGTTATAGAAACTATTGGGTAACAAGTACACGGTCCCACACGCACAGGCAGTAGAAAGAGAGCGAAAAGTGAGAAGTCCGCATTGTAAAGGACGAAGTTGCGCAGCACTGCAAATGGAGCCGTGACGTTCCGAGTGGAGCTCATATTTTCTACCTGTCCGTGCGGTGGCGGGCTCAGCTAGAACTACGGAGCTGGAGAATCAAGAGACGTGAATGAACGAATGCCTAATTTTACGTGGCGAGACTCAGGTCATGAGGCCTACTCTTCCGTCTGACCACGCAAATTTCGTTACGCTCCTTTCACCAATTAGGGGAGAAAGAAGGTATTACTTGAGCGACGAAACAGGCGATTTGAATTTAGCTCAGAGGCTTCATTTAGGCTTGAGGAACTTTTTCATGCAGTAAATCTACTAACATGGGACAGCCGGCTTTACTTCCCCTCCGAAGGAAGGTGTACGAAGGATTGTTTCGCCCTTAAAATCGGATTTGAACCCGCGAACTTGGGTATAAAAGCCCGATACGCTAACCGTTACACCATGGCCACCGCCGTTAACGTGCGCGCGTGCGTACCTCGCTGCTGCTCCAGACGGCGGGCGGGCCGCCGCGCGGGCTGTCGTACTGCTCGAGCGCGCCGAAGGAGCTGACGGAGGGCTTGGCGCGGCGCGCGGGCTGCAGCGTGGCGAACTTGACGGGTGGGTGCGCGGGCGGGTGGGCGGGGCCGAGCCCGAGGCCGCTGCCGCTGGCCGCGGTGCCGGCCGAACTGCTGGACGACGTGGACGCGCCCTCGGCCACCACCCCCAGCACGCCCTGGTGCAGCAGCGTCCCGCCCCCGCCGCCGGGCCCCGCCCCCGCCCCGGCCACGCCGAAGCGCTGCTGCTGTTGCAGCTGCTGCGCGAACAGGAAGGGCGTGGGCGTGGGCGGGGGCGCCGAGGGGTCGTTGACCGCCGCCGCTGCCGCTGCCAGCGCCGCCGAAGACAGCCCCGCGTGCCCCAGCTGGTGCGCGTGCGCGTGCGCCAGCGGCGACTGCTGCGGCGCCATCTGCAACGCAAGAGAGCATTAACTCACTTCACATGTACATCTATTCATTTTTTCTACTCTGTTAAGGCTTAGGTCCGAAATATGGTTAATTCGTGAATTAGCCGGTCAATTCGCACAATAGCCAGAAAGGTTTGGATGAAACTGTATGAATGACAATGAACGGATCATTTTGACAACATCCGCCTAATTCGCGATTTAGGTACAGGATACTGAGTAATATAAGTCGTTGGCATGCGTGTGAGAGGTCTTGTAGGTCCATGAAAAATATTTTTGCATAATCATCGGTCGTTGGAAATAATGCGTCGGAAATTGACATTGTTATATGTTAGATAAGTTTTTTTTTTGAGAAATTTTGATTCTTTTGCGACCAGTTCTTAACGGATATTTTGAATGTAACTGACCGCCACAGACGGTCACGCAGCGCTCCATCAGCAAGCGCGCGCTCGGGGAAGGGAAGGGTTCTTCGTATTTCAAGATGCAAAACATATCCCAAATATTCACAAAACTGTAGTTTTTTCCCCTGAACTCTGCTTTCCATCCTTCCCCATTTCCAGATGTTTTTTTAAGAAATGGAAGGATTAAAAATGAGGTTTTATCGTAAGTATGTATTGTAATAAAATTGTTTATTACTTCAACTCCAGTTAATGGGGTTTTATATCACAGGATATTAATGGGATCTTGAAACAAAACATAATAAGAATAAATACAGACTAAGAATAAGATAAAGAATATTGCATATACTGAGCAAACAATAATAATAAGCGTAGAATAATAACACAGGGATAGAAACATCCATTAAGATAATAATTAATCACTAAAATAAAAATATATTCCCAAAATATAGTAAACAATAGTAAATAAATGTAATCACTAGAGACGGACAAAACTGCATTCAGTCTTTCGTATCTCGTCCGAATCATTCTCGCTGGCCGAAGAAGGGAGAAGGGTCGTGGAGGGGGAAGCGCCTAGCCAAGGCCAAGGGAGTACACTGACGAAGGAGATTCTCTTTCTCTCCGGGAGGCAACGAGACAACGAGATTCTCGTATCTCGTGGCGACAGAGTATTCTTCTAAGCAGTCCAAGCCGGCCGAAGCTCGGAAGAGACTCATGATCAAAACTGCTTGGCGTAGAGCAATGATTTCTTCCTAATTAATTGATTTAAAATAAATACTCTCTAGCGTAATAATGAAACCTTTCCTTTTGCTTTCATAATATTGAAGTATTACAAGTCGTCGTTCACAAGAAAATTAATAAATAAATAAACAAATAAATTAATTAATAAAAAATAAAAGGAGATGGCTCGCAGCAACAACTGTATTAAAGTGTATTCTTATTATTGTAAATGTTTTGTGTTACGGTGTTTACGTTTTGCATACTTTGTATGTAAATGAAAACCATACATAATTCGTAAAAATTGATTAATGAAATATTAATTCCATTGAAGAGAACTTTTTCTTAGTGTCCTTCATCGAGCTATCTTCCATTTGACCTGAGTGATGACCTAAGCCTATCTTCGTATTTCGTACGTGGAGAGGCTGTCAACGTATGCGCCGCGCCGTAGGCGTAGGACCGTTTCTTCCCTCCCCTCCTACGGTGAACCGAGGAAGCTTTGACACCTCGATATGATAGGAGCGTTCAGAATATTTGGGATATGTTTTGTATCTTGAAATACGAAGATCCCTTCCCTTCCCCGAGCGCGCGCTTGCTGATGGAGCGCTGCGTGACCGTCTGTGGCGGTCGGTTACATTCAAAATATCCGTTAAGAACTGGTCGCAAAAGAATCAAAATTTCTCAAAAAAATCCTTATCTAACATATGACAATATGTATATCATTGGATTCGTCTTTTTACGTTCTTTATGATAGACTGAAAAAATATGTATAGTTCCATTTGAAAAAACAAAATTTAAGATAATAATTAATCACTATAATAAAAATATATTCCCAAAATATAGTAAACAATAGTAAAGGTAATCACTAGAGACGGACAAAACTGCATTCAGTCTCTCGTCCGACCTGTGAATCATTCTCGCTGGCCGAAGAAGGGAGAAGGGTCGTGGAGGGGGAAGCGCTCAGCCAAGGCCAAGGGCGCTTGCTGGTGGAGCGGTGCGTGACCTTCTGTGGCGGTCTGTTACATTTATCCGTTAAGAACTGGTCGCGAATCAAAATTTCTCAAAAAAATCCTTATCTAACATATGACAATATGTATATCATTGGATTCGTCTTTTTACGCTCTTTATAATAGACTGAAAAAATATGTATAGTTCCATTTGAAAAAACAAAGTTACCTCAAATATCTCGTAAAATACAAGTGATAAAATAGAAATAAATACACGTATCAGTTAGCCCTATTTTTTCATGCACTTCCGTGAAAACTGCATTTCAATATCTTCAACCGTTCAAAAGTTACAGGAGGTGCTAAAGTTACGTGATTCACCCTGTATAATGAAGATACGATATCAATATCATGTAAATAGAAATTGACAGCTGATGCACAGGATCTCGAAATTATACACATCTCACTAAGCTTAAAAACGTCTCAGTGGCTCATACTCATTACAAAAAATTCGTAATGTGTTCGTTATGTATCATTGTTAAAATTAATGTTACTTTTCTTGTGATGCTCAGTATAGTCTCTAATTGTATAGAAACAGTTATGCAGCAGAAACGATTTAACTTGGGATTTAAACTTTTCTATTGAATTTAATCGTTTAATGTCATCTGGCAAAGTGTTGTAAAATAATGTACATGTATTGTATATATATATATATATATATATATATATATATATATATATATATATATATATATATATATATATATCTTACTTGTGTCTGTCTAAACAAGTTTTCTGAAAATGCAAGCCCTGAAAATACCCTGTCTAAGATAGTTTTGCATTACTCGGGAGCGAAAATGTCTAATTTTTAACTGTTGCTAACTCATCTTCTGGCATCTTTTATCCTTCATTTAACGATTTACGGTTAAAAGGTGGGGAAGTGATTCTGAGCTCAAGAAAACGTGTGCAGATAATTCTTTTCCCCCATTCGTAACATGCCTTTTTTACTGTTCTTTTACATATTAAACCAAAAAAAATAGAATATACGAGGAAAATTCAATAACTATTTATTTATTTATTTATTTATTTTACGTCAAAAAACAGCTAAAAAACTGCGTATGACGGGCTATGGGGAAAAGTGAATTGTGTGCACATTTTCAAAATTCTGTGATCCCTACACTAAATCATATACTACTTAAGTTTTGAATTTTGAAAGGGAGGAAAAAAAACAACAAAAAAACTCCCATGTAATAAAATATATTTTCAAGGATAAATAAGCAATAAATTTTGAATTTTGAAAGGGAGAAAAAAACAAACAAAAAAAACTCCCATGTAATAAAATCTATTTTCAAGGATAAATAAGCAATACATTTTGGCTCTTATTACTTCCTGCCGCGACAACGTGGAAACGATAATTTGAATAATTGTATTTCCCACTGAATTGTAGAAGACGTGCACAGAAAATGAAGTTACATTTATGTCCAGAAGCAAACCAAGGGGCCATCTCAGCATTTGCTCAATGGATCAGGGAAACTGGACGAAAAACCTGATCGAGATGGGGGTCATTGACCCGGAAGCTGTGTTACAATAGTTGTTACAGGTTGTTTATACTCATTTATACAGTCCAAATGGTAATTAATGCATTATGTATCATTGTTAAAATTAATGTTACTTTTCTTGTGATGCTCAGTAGTCTCTAATTGTATAGAAACAGTTATGCAGCAGAAACGATTTCACTTGGGATTTAAACTTTTCTATTGAATTTAATCGTTTAATGTCATCTGGCAAAGTGTTGTAAAATAATGTACATGTATTGTATGTGAATTTTTGTAATGAGCTGTTGATACTGTCACCTGATGAATATGATTTCTACGTCGAGTGTTATAGTAATAGACTTCGGCATTTTCTGAAAATATATTCCCGCCCTTAAGCAAGTCATTTTTTACAAAAACCACTGATTCGTAAATAAAAAGACACGGTAATGGTAGAATTCCTAGATTAATGAAGATAGGCTTACAAGAATCACGTGAACTAAAGAGTCAAATTGGTCTGGAGAAATGAACGTTCATTTTTACAAAACAGGATTTGTCCTAATTTTCAACATAATCCTCATCAATATTTATGCACTTGTCTTAATGGATTTCCAGCTTTTTTTATAACTGCAAAGAACTCTTTATCTAGGCGTTTGAACCAATATCCCATAATTTTTTCACATCATCGTTATCCTAGAACTTCTTTCCAAGTAATGCCTCCTTCAGTAGACCAAACAAATGGAAATCAGATGATGCTAAATTGGGAACGTGAGGGAAGACGAGGCAGTGCCTCCCAACCTATTTTGTCGACGGTTCGACGGTTTTGCTTAGCAGGATGAGGACGTGGGTTGTTTCGCTGAAGAATAACACCTCTCCTCTGAGATCCACGACATTTCTCTCTCATGGCTGGCTTCACCTTGTTCAAAATCATATCTGAGCATTATTGACTGTTTATTATACTCTGCTCTTCGAGGTAATCACAAAAATAGCACCTGCAGCGTCCCCAAACACGGTCAACATGACTTTTACTGCTAATGCGGCCAGAACAGTGTTTGTGAGACACTAACTCTCGATCACTTTTGAATTGTTATACGCACTTCTAAACATTCTCGCGGTTCTTACAACTTTCACTGTACACTTTTGTCATTTTAGAGTATATATTAGCTGGTTTTTCACCTTCAGAAGTACAAAACGAATCACAGAACGTTGTTCAAGCAACGTGGAATTTTCAAGTGGACTCGCCATCGTTCAACTTAATTTGGAGGTTATGAACACAATGCTGATCCTCCAGATGGTCACGAAGTGATCCATCCCAGTGATGGTAACCTTAAGTACTAAAATTACCAAACTTGTCCTAAGCACTGTTTTTTCTCCAGACCAATTTGTCTCTTTAATTATTGAATGACCTACGTACATACATGTGAAATCAAACTGAAATAGTTCCTTTCATGCGAGTTGCGTGTGCTCACCGGCGGGTGCAGCTGCTGCGGCTTGAGCGGCTGCTGGCGCATGAGGGTGATGGGCACCGTCGTGACGCCCGACAGCGGGATGTCGTAGTCGAGCGCGGAGGCGGCGACGGCGGCGGCGGAGGTGGGCGGCGGGGAGGCGCACGCCGACGCCGCCGTGGTCACGGGCACGTCGCGGTCCAGAAGGTGCGCCCCGGGCCCCGCCCCGGAGCCCGACGCCGTCAGCGGGGGCGACGCCGACGCCGACGCCACCGTCGCCGCGGGCCCCAGCACGCCGCCCGCCAGCTCGGCCTCCGACGCCACCTGCCACAGCACGCACTCGGCCTGCGCGTGCGGTGCACACGCCCGTGTTACGCTCTGCGACGGGCGACTCAAGGGTTTGGGGTCAGATAATCCTACGCCACCATTTCGGAAAACATTGCAATACAGCAGAGTCGCGATAATTCAAGGTAATTGGGCCTGATGGTACCTCGGATTAAAAAAACAACAACTCGGATTACATAACGTTATTTTCAACTAAAAAAGATAACGAAGTTTTAATGAACAGATACGATTAATATTGCAGATACATGCACACATACATACATGAGCGCGAACCGGTCACAACACTAGCAGACAGATTGACACTGGCACTGACCGTCGAACATGTGATCTTCGACGCAGTGTTACCAACCCGTCAAGAGTAAGATTTTGATTTTCGCAGCTTCTTTGCTTGTGAGATGAACTCAGACCACCTCGGATTGCACGGAATCTCAGATTACCGCGACTCTACTGTATTGCTGTCAATACGACCATTGCTTTCAAATTTGTGTCTCTGTAATTAGTGATGGAGCAATTAGTAAAGTTGTTTTTACAAATACCTATAGTTACGTCGGGGGTTACGTCAGGAGTGACGTATTTTCCTTATAACTCCATTTCATTCTCAAGTGGCGTAGAACTATCTGCTCTCATTCCCTTTAATTGCAAGCGTCGAATTTAAAGACTTACAATTACACATTTTGGGGGAATAATAAACGAAGATGGAAACTCGGAAAATATACTGTCTTGAATATTACGCATGTGGGCAAGTCACTAAAAAGTAAAACTCTCCACTATGTGGAAAATAACTATCCATATCTACAAAGCATTCGACTACTATTCTATCGCACAAAATATAATGTGATATGGATCTGAAACAGGGAAAACGAGAAGAAAGCGGTAAATTAATGATACTGCAAATAGGTTGGTGAGTCTACGTTATAGTGTCTCAATGGACCTCATAAGCAATGAAGAATTTTAAAAAATGCATTAAAAATTGGTGGAAATGGAATAGAAACATGAAGATTGTAATCATTTGGTCGCATGAAATTGCTTCATTATGAGAGATGGCCAGGAAGGTTTGGGAAATGTTTTCGTTAGAAGGAAAAAAGATGGATCTTTATAAGAATGGCAAAAGCAGCTATGCAAATAAGCCTTGAAGATGAATGGAATGGTAGAGCTTTATGAATAATTATACTATGTGTGAACGCTGTCATACACGAACACGAAGAACATTAGAGGTCTAATGACACTTCCTTGAGGGATTCCAGACGTAAGTTCGCCAACGATGAAACTTATACAACTCGAACGGTTTGTGTTTTTGAAAGAAGTGAATTATTATATGGCACCATTTTGATGTAATTTCTCAAGTACAATAATTTCTGAATGAGTTTATCATGTGAAATAACACCAAATGCCTAGGTCAAGACTATTACGGCGTCGACCGACCCGCTGTTATTAACTCCTCCTATTGTGTTCTGAAACCAAAGTAATGACTCTCACAAGAAAAAAACTCCTCTGAAACTATATTGCCTCTGGAATAGAAGTTATTTTTGTTCCCAATCTTGTGAAATGTGTCTAGTAATCAAATGTTTCCTAAATTTACACAATGCTGACGGAAAACTTACGGTTTATAATTTGCTAAAACAGTACTTTCAATACTTATAAAGCAGGCACAACGGTAGTTAGCTTCCAATTTTGAGATAAGGTTCAATTGTTGATTAAAACGTAAAATAATCTTATTAGATTTGGTAATAATGCTTTTTTTAGAATATTTACCTCCGTTAAATGGCTTCGGGACCAAACGACTTTCTATTTTACATTCTCTTTATTCGTTTACGCAAAGTACTCACGTCTATATTAATCTGACGTGCCATCACACTTGATATTCGATTGCTGTGTGATAAAATTTGCAGACTTAACTAAAGTTGGTATCAAATGCGTTTGGTTTCGCCAAATTAGAAACGCTTTCTTAGTATCTCTGACTTTTTTGTTTTCTCTTGTCCTCCGAACATATTTATAAAACACTAACAAATTATTTTCTTCCCCGTCGAGAATATGATTTAAGTAGGACTCCTGAGTAATTTTTCTTTTCCCGCTCTAATTCTTTTGAACGAATTCGAATAATTTTACATGATTCTTAATTCGACGTCAATTATTGAAGGACTTTATGGTCTTCTCTTCACACATCCCATCTGTTTGGTGAAATAAATACTATTTTTGGATAATAATGTTTTTGTATGGCAATACATTTCTGGAGCACACAATTTACATTATACTTAAACTTCTTTCTTTCTGTGAATTCCAAATGACCGTTCTCAGAATTCGGGTATACAGTCCTCGCAAGTAGTAATGAAGCCCTTCTATATCTGGGGTATTTTTATTTCCATTGATATTTTTTAATTTCAAATTTTGAAATATTTATGTCTAAATGAAAGTATGTGTAAATTAAACATTCTTGAAAATTTTAATAAGAACATCTATCTAATCTAACACCTCGTGTTCTTTTATGGCCTCGAAGACGTCGGGCTAAATTAGACAAAGTGGGAATATTTTCGTTTCATAGCGCGACAACCAATTGTGTGGGAGAGTTTAGTGCATGCTTTACCCCGAGAGTGGCGGTGTTCTTTCCCTGCTACAATGTAATGAGGCAAACGTATCTGAAGCGCGTTCTGCCGTGACGGATTACTATCTGAACTAAACCCCTTTCCTAGATGAGACTGGTGAATGAGTACCTTTCTAGGTGAAGACTCACGGTCCCTTTCGAAATTGTGCCTAGAAAAGTTCAATACTCTTCGGTAACAATATAACTAACAGTGTTTTCTATTTGCTGATAAAGAGCTTCCAAAATCACGTAATGATTGCTTTCAAGAATGTAGCAAGCAATCATTCCTATTACATTTCTTGGAAAACAAATTTCTATTTCCATCATCTCAAACTCACTTTTGACCCAATTTATTTTGACATGTGTATATTGTCCTTCAATGCAAACACATACTCTTTCTCATCTATAGTTTTTATCACTTTTAAACGACCTGAAATTCGCGCGCAAACTTCATAGCTTCCTATTTTCTCTATTAACCATGCTTCAGTACACCAGAACTTAAACTTACATCACTATCCTTAACCACAATTAACTGAGCAAACTTGATTCTTTTACATAGGATTTTTCATAATTATTTCTCTCAGTTCATATAACGAAGTTTGTCGTAAGACATTTCTCCTGATTATTAGGCAATTTGGCATTCACTGATATTTGGCAGAAAATTCACTGGTATTTGGTAGAAAAAGGTTATGGAAACGCGTAGAAGAATTTTTTAATTAAAACGTCAATATATTTTTCACAATTTATTTCGGTCCACTTAATCTTACCGCATGCGAAATTTCACGTGTATAGGTCAAGTAATTAACTCTTGAAAGCAAATTTTAAAAAAGTGGACCAGTTAACCTAACTCTTCCCTACTATATGTTATTCTGCGATTGTTAATCTGTAACAGCCTTGCGAAGCCTAATGACGACTGATAAAAGAGGAGGAGAAATCTACGCATTTGATCAAGATGAAAACAAAGCCGAGAGAGAAATACGACCATAAAACAATGAGTATTTGGGAAAAAAGAAAAGAAAAAATAACAAAAAAAAGAAAAAAGAAAAAGAAAAAAAGAAAAAAAGGGAAAAACGAAAGAAAAAGGAGGAAAGAAAAAAGAACATGCAAATGAGAAGAAAAGGAAGAGAAGGACGGGGACTGACCTCCGTGGCGGCGGGCCCGCCGCCGGCGCCGGGGTTGGCGGCGCACACGTCGGGCGCGACCGCCGCCGCGGCCGCCGCCTTGGTGAGCAGCAGCGGGCCCTCGGCGCCCTCCAGCTCGGACGCCACCAGCGCCTCGGCCTTGCACGCGTAGAAGTCGGCGCCGACCGGGTCGCGCGCCCACAGGTCGTGGGGGCCGTTGGGGCGGCGGCGGAAGGAGGCGGAGCGCGCGGGCCGCAGCAGGTACTCGGACGCGCCGCCCGCGCCTCGCCCGCCCGCCGCCGCCGCGGCCGCCGCCGCCGCCGCCGCCGCCCCCGCGCGCAGCAGGCGACGCTCCGCGCCGGGCACCATCACGCGCACCTGCCACACACACACACACACACACACAGCGCCTCAGCATTCGAGTTTAAAATAATACACGGGGACACATACACACACACACACAATCAGATCCAAAGACTCGATATATGTTTATATATGTGAATGGGTTGAATCCGAATCTGAAGCCATAATTACGCCACCACCCTCCAGTTTTTTTTATCGCGGGAAAGCACCGTGACATTGTATTTTTTGTTTTCGGAGGTTATTGTCGGACCCAAAGACTTGACACATGTTGTTCTATATACGTGGACGCGCTGAATCCGAATCTGCAGCAAAATTACACCTCAACCCTCCAGTATTTTTAAAATCGCGAATAACCATCATGAAATTGTAAATTGTAAATTTCACGATGTTTTTTGTGATTTAAAAAAGCAACTGAAAGGTGGTGGCGCTATTCTGACTTCGAATTCGTATTCAGCGTCGACATACATAGAGAAGCTTGTCAAGTTTTAGGGTCTGACAACAACCTCAGAAAAAATTCATGGGGGTGTGGGTTGCGATTTAGAATAACCTGGAGGGTGGTGGCACAATTGTGACTTCGGATTCGGATTTAGCGCGTCGACATACATATAGAAACATGTATGAAATCACTGGGTGTGACAACTTTTTTTAATGTT
This sequence comes from Teleogryllus occipitalis, assembly GCA_011170035.1. Classification (NCBI taxonomy): domain Eukaryota; kingdom Metazoa; phylum Arthropoda; class Insecta; order Orthoptera; family Gryllidae; genus Teleogryllus; species Teleogryllus occipitalis. Next base: position 248,540 of record BLKR01014778.1, on the reverse strand, counting down.
GTCTGCCTGTGTTATTTATTTAAGGTCGCTTTTCGATTATGTAGGGGAAAATGTAACTTTTAACTTTAAGGTAACAGTGATTGATTGATTTGTTAGTGATTCCGGGCACGTGAACTGCGAAGGTCATAACTCCCGTAAGGGTAGGGCATGTTCTTTCCGTCGGGAGGTGGTGGTGGTGATCTTCAAGGAAGATCCCGCGCCCACGGTATCGCCCACCAGAGGGGCACCGCCCCAGCCGGGACAAACTAAGCTCCCGACTGGGGTCCCGGAATTTGTGGTAGTGTAGTGCTTGTTAGTGCAAATGTATGTAAGTAAAGGGTGAGGATAGGACAAGGAAAGGACAAAAAGATCACGCGCGATCCGTGGCCCTTTTGTTAGGGTCTGCTCCAGCATTCGTGTGGTGTTGATCGAAGAAACCACGGAAAACTGCCGATCAGAGTAAGAAGCCGCTAGACAAGCCGCACCACTCCTCCAGACACCTACTGAATTCGGTCTATGCCAAATCCTGCCACCGTCGGGACTCGAACCTAGGTTCCCCCGGATAGAGGCCCTATCAGATATGGCCTGAGTCAACTCTCCCGGTGGGTAACGGCGAGAGAACACATACTAACTAACAATAAAACATCCATGCCTGAGGCGGTATTCGAGCCCGCGACCGTCGAAGCCAAGGCAGCCACGGCCCTTCGGCCTTAGCAACCTCCGACGCCCCCACGCGAAGCATTGGACGCTCCGCGCCAGGCGTCATCACGCACACCTGTCACAAAGATATGTGGCCGCAGCATTAGGGTTTATTTAATCTATTTTAGTAGAACGGTAAAAACTGTTCTTTGGCGAAACAAATAGGGGAGGTGTACAAGAGATCCGACGCCGACCTCCACTTCCGCTTGTGGAAGGAGGGGTTTTTCGCCTCCAAGTCTCTCCGACAGCGATGAACTGTCGAAGCCGGGAGAAGCTCTAAGCTCCCGAATAGTCTTGTGAAATGCGTGGTAGTGTGGTGACAGTGTGTGCGTGTGGTGTGGTGTGGTGTGGTGTGGTGTGGTGTGGTGTGGTCTGGTGTGGTGTGTGTGTGTGTGTGTGTGTGTGAGAGAGAGAGAGAGAGAGAGGGAGAGAGAGAGGGAGTGGGAGTGGGAGTGTATAGAAGGGAAAAGGAGAGGGCAAAGATGGAGAAGGACACTGATTCAGGATTGTTGTGCTGATCGGAGAAACCACGGAAAAATATCGTGCAGAAGAATCGCCCTCTAGAAATCTTTTATAGATTGCAACTGCATTCGAACTAACCATTTAGCGGGTGTCAAAAATCCGCCATCATTGGTATTCGAACCCTAGGATCTCCTGTTCACAAACACTGATCATCAACAATATTATTAATGTTTGACAACATGACTCTTTACCCATCTTGATACAACTACACGTGTTATATTACTGTCCAATATTGTGTATTAAATCCATAGGAAACTCGTTTCTTCGGGTTTGGAACTGTTATGTAGGCACAAAACACAATTTACTTTCACAATTTGGATTTGAGTGTTAAAACTCTCCTTGTTGTTTGTTAAGTGCGGTGAATATCTGAAACCATCATCCTTATTATTTACGACAACGGGAGGAAAATAGATTGAGAATTCTGGAGAAGTTTCCTGCTTTCATTCAGAAAATGCCATTTAAATTAAAATGAGAACTAGAAATGAAACACTTTTATTGCAGTTGTTTCACTCACGTTTCATTTTCTCAAAAGTTCAATTTACTGAAGCCTGTAATTAACTTAGTAACTTGATAAAGCAGAACAACAACGTTTTGAAGAATAGTTTAGACAAATGAGAACAGAGGCAATTTTAAGCGAGTTAATTCTCTCTCCCGTTTTAAACAAGTAACTTTGTTGAAAATCCTGATGTTTTCAGACTCAAGAGGGAATTGTGGATACAACAGTAACTGGATTTATCAATTATCGTACAAAATACACCAAATTCTATTTGAAGGACATGCAATTGTTCCGTTTCCTCAATTTTTCATTTAATGAAAAAATTTGAGACATTGCATCACATACTTTTCGTATTATATTTAACGACTTTGCAATATTGTATTAGAAGCTGAGAAGCAAAAGATAATTTCACAGGCAGGGATTCGAACTAAGAAGACACGTAACTTTAGCTATTAACATTTCCACAAGACCACTCACCGATGGCTTTCGAATAATGTTCCCGAAAGGGGAATATAGAAACTTCAATGTCAATTTTTTCAATATTGAGTTATAAGCTTATTCTAGTGTCTCCAGCGGCGGGTACTTTCATGTTTACGATTTTTATTTGTGCGATGCAAGTTTGTATTAAAAAGAAATTTTAAAAACAATAAAGTTGCCTTGCTTATCTATCCTCCGAAACAGAGACTATGAAAAAGTATCGAAATAAGTATTAAAAAAAACATCTTTCATTACGTTAACAGGTTTAAGTGCCGACAATAAAATATAAACCCTATCTTCAATATAATCAATCATGTACCGGGGATTTACGTTGAGTCGGAAAGACTGTCTAGTAATACTCAGTGTTTCAGTAGTGTAAGTGCCTTAAAACACCATGAGCATTTTTATATAATTCTTACAGAATATTATTGAAAGATCTGGCTAAAAATAGTCAAACGATTCGTCTTGTCGAAAGCAATCGAATCACCTCCGTAGGTGGTTTTAAAATTCCCCCAAAATGCTTTTAGGTGCTTAATTTCCAAACGTTTTTTTATATAATTCATTTAATAAATACGTTTAACTATATAAACCTGAGGGAAAATTTTGCACGTTTGCCTGCACCTGAAATGATGATAAAGATCCATAATTTTTAGATCTATATTCCTTTCTTGAATAATAATTTAAATTTTTAAATGAATTTTTTGAGTTCATAGGATCAGTTTTAACACAATAACTTATTATTTGAATTATTGTATCTTAATATTTTGAATTAAGTTCAACAGTGTAACAACATGCGGATCATTAAGATTTTCCCCCATTCGCATGACTGAGAAATACAGTGGAAACTTGTCTTGTTACCTCAACTTCCAACAGAGCAAGGTAATTCAAAAGTCAAATAAACTTTCTCCAGAACGCCTTTCTTTTCGTGCAATGTTATGTAAAGTGAAAAAATGAAACTATATATACGAATTTTTGTAAAAACCTTAAAGCCTCACGTAGAAAAAATATTATTATTATTATTATTATTATTATTATTATTATTATTATTATTATTATTATTATTATTATTATTACTATTATTATTATCATCATCATCATCATCATCATCATCATCATCAATAATATGCCTTTCACGTACATGAGTACCAAGATGGAGTGGAATATAGTTCTCTTACACGCTAAGCTTGAAGTAAAACGTCTAAAAATGTCTCATTTTATAGATTATGTCATAAAAACAAATTTAAGGCTTCTAATGAGAATGAAAATATAGTTTTAAGGCTCTAAATCGCGTAGGTTTTATTATGCATGTTAGTAGTGCGCTGCAGCGTGTTGCGGGCTGCATCTGCGCGTTGTAGTTTAATAAGTAATTACTAAATAAGGGTGATGTTTAATACAATTTGTCATTCTTTTCCGTAGTCCGCACAAATAACTTTCGAACGATTTAATACGTTTCTTAAATGTTTCAGTACTTCATCCGGAAAAGGAATCAATAGAATCAATATTTAGGATTGTCGTCAATTTAATGGATCAAGTCGAAACGATTCATGTAAATGTCAGGTATAGAACTTCACGGCGTTTCACCAATGTTCTCGTAGTTGCATTGAAATCATACAAAACTCGTAATTTTCTACAATTATTCCAGAATGTTCGGGAAAGAATCGTTAAGAACAGTGGCAATCGATTTGTGAAGAGATATCATATACTCGAGTGAAAAGTTAAACAAAATATTTAGAGTTTTTTGGTACAATATTGATTGTTTTTATAAATTGTTACTAATTTTATTGAAAATTACACTAACTTATTTCCCAAAAATGTGTATGACATTATTTAAAAATATTATTTTGAACAATATTACTTTGAGAAAAAATATGGATCTTCAAATTTGTAGTTGTAGAAGGACGTTGAACAAATTTTCAACGATTATAACCTTTTGCAATTTAAAAATTTCAAAGGTATTGTGAAAATTGGACGTACGCAAATTTTTATAAGCGTGCATTCCTCTACTCGAGCAATGAGAAAAAAAGTGGAGCTATTTTTGTGCAATCTTTGAAATTTACGTAGAGGCTTTATGTAAAGTATCCTCCAAAATTAAAATATCAGTTTTAAATTCGAGAGATCATAACATGACAGTTCAATATGAGAAAATAAATTTTGGTGAACATTCTGGACACACTTTGGGTGCTAAGGTTGCTCTCGCACTGGACCGACCAACCCCCCCCCCACACACACACACTGTCTCTCCACTCCCTCTTCCCCTCTCTCAACCACGCGCGCACGCACGCAGGCACACACACACACACACACACACACACACTCACACACTGAGGAAAAGGTCCGTTTTCGGTATCAGGAACCCGCAAAAAATAAATTATGACTACCCTGAAAATTTTAGAAAATAATTTACTACATATAGGAAATAGAAATTTACTAAAAATAGGAAAAAGAAAACAATTTCTTCGGAATTATGGCTCCGAAAATCGAGTTGTCTGTCCAAAACTGACACATTTGTGCCAGCATAACAATACTTTGTCTAGCCTCACTCACCATGTCCTCGACGGTGGGGAAGCGTCGCAGGTAGGCGGTGATACTGAGGAGCGCGGCGAGTTCGGCCATGATGAAGGCGGCGCCGGCGGCGAAGAAGCTCCAGCCGTAGCGGTAGTCGAAGGCGCCGCCGCCCGCGTTGTAGCCGGAGTAGAGTGTGGATGCCGCCAGGCTGGGCTGGTGGCGCCGTGGCCGGTCCATGAACGCGTCACTCAGCACCGACGCGAAGATCACCAGCCCGCCGCCCAGCGAGAGCCCTGCGGCACACCACACACATACGTGTCACCAAGCGGTCAAGCTTCCATGTTACTTCGCGGACAGACCTTCACATTGTCAGGCGGCCACGACGCGACTACGTCTCCACGTGGCCACGTCTTCACGTCGGCAGGCGTCCACGACGTGACTACGCTTCCACGTGGCCACGCCTCCACGCAGCTAGGTTTTCACGTCGTCAGGCGGCCAAGACGCGACTACGCCTCCACGTGGCCACGCCTTTACGCGGCCCCGTCTTCACGTCACTACGCGCAAAGGCCTTCACGTCGTCAGTGGTCACAATTCGACCACACCTCCACACTGTCACGTCTTCATGTCATTACGCGATCGGGCTTTCACGTCGTCAGGTGGTCAAGCTATAACGCGACCACGCCCCCTCGTGGGTATTCCAACACACAAAAACACCGAAAAAAATTTGAATTTTTTCAATTTTCGAAATATCAGGATTTTTAACCAACATGTACACCATTCTCTTAAACGTCTTTCAGACTGTCCACCGACAAAATTTCATCAAAAACGATGAAGCTGTTTTTCAGACAAAGATGTTTAAACAAAAAATAACAATTGCCTATATTTCACGCAAAATTACGCGAAAAATACTGAAATTTTTGAAAAATTGTAAATGACGTTATTTCAAAATCTATCTTTCTGGAAAATATTTTGTTAAGGAAAAAGTCTCTATCTTTACTATTTTGGTTGTAAAGAACACGCCGAAAAAATTGAATTTTTGCAATTTTCGAAAAATCAGAGTTTTTAACGAAAATGAGACACACACTATTTTGTTAAACCCCTTTACTCTATCTAAAAACAAAGTTTAATTAAAAACGATGAAGCCATTTTTTTGAAAATTTTGAAAATGTCCCAGAGGCTTAAAATAAAGTACTCACAAAATTAAAATATCGTTTTCAAATTCAAGGGACCGCGACATCAGTCAAATCGATTGGGAAATATCAATTTTGGAGAAAGACGGCTGAACAGTTTAGCCATTAGTGTTGTTCAGACAGACAGACAGACGGACAGATGTTTTGCCGTCAATAATTTTTCGGAATCAAGGATCCACAAAACATGAATTTCAGCTCCACCACGTTAGAGGATTTTTTTTCTAAATTTAGCATCTGGATTTATCCACTTTTTTGTAGCTGGAGCCCTGTAAAAAATGTTTTTGTTCCAAAAAATCGCTGTTTTTCGTGGAGCATTATCTAATTTTCTCTCTTTCGCGGTAGCGAGAGAGTAAAAGTCAAATATTATTCTTCATAACATGATGACAAAAGGAAATCAAAAATATTTATTTATGATTAAGGCCGAAAAATGACTTTGGATCATGTGTTTAGCAACTGAGGCGAAACGGAGCGGAGCTGAAGCTGAATACGAAAAATACTTGAATGCACCTCGGACGAAATTGAATGATTTTTTACTCAGAGTCCAAAATCATTCAATTTCGTCCGAGGTGCAACAAGTATTTTTCGTATAGTCACCTCCCAATTTTAGGTTTGAGAGAGAGAATTTTTAGAGAGATCTCATTTATACCATGCGGTTTCGTCCTATAGATGCAGATGTTCTTCGACATTATTGCCTCTGAAGTTGTCTGTACTGTCACAATTGTTAAAGCGTGTAGAATTTGGGGATGGTTTTGGCCATTTGTTTCGTAAGTATATAGTGCAAGATTCCAGAGATTATAATTGAGGAAGCTGAAGTTGCTACTTAGAATTTATTTCCTCAAAAATCAAAGGATTCATACGAAAGAGAGTATGAATGATTTTAAAATGGAAATGAGAGAAACATGTACCCGTGATAAATGAAACAACTATGCTGGCTTATCTCTATGAAAAGGTATTACACTTTCATAAGTAAAGATAGTAAGATAGCTAACTTTATTTGTACAATAGTCCCAGACAGTGAAACCGTCAACATTATGGAGCAAATATTCAATGCTAAAATCAACCCTAGGTATAAAAGAAAATATAGATGTCGGGCAGTCTCGCAGAATTGAATCATTTTTGAAGTGCAAGTCAGGAAAATATGAACCTAAAAAATAAAAAATTCTTACAAAAGAAGAGATAAATAAGTTAAAAACAATGTGTATTAAAAAATAATAAATATTCTTTGCCAATGTGTCAACAGTCATTTATACATTGTCTTGTTTACTTGACGTTGCTATGGTAATCGTCATCTAAAATTCATTCTTGGCCTGGGCTGCCAAACCTCATCTTCGTGGCGTATACATGCTCTACTAAATGCGGGTTTTAAAGTGATACAAAAAATAGAGTATTCTTTTTTATATGTATAGTATTGAAGAAGAGAAATCTTAAACTCAAGTCAAGAGAGTATCCGGGAATGGCTTTTTTCCTGAGTTGACAAAATGTCCAAAAACAAAATTGTACTCCCCTAAAAAACTTCGAAAAGTCTCATCTCTTAAGCTGACAAAATGCAAAGAGTCGTCAAGTGCGCAGACGACTGCGAGTTGACAAGATTTCCAGAGAAAGAACATTTGTCAACAGAAAACATGGATTTTATTTCCAGTTATCTTCTTGTACGACTTTTCACAACACCAACACATTAAGCTAGGGGATACTCAAGATACAGACAAAATCAAAGTTGTGGCAATGTAGTAACTGACACAAATACACAGAACTCATAAAACTTAATTTTATGAAGAATACAATGTCACGAATATGGAAGTTTGGTTGAAAATTATTCGTGCGGCGAAACATTTTAAAATAAAATAAAATTACTTCTTAGATTTTGATGTCATTTTTAAGACTTCTGTGAGTCAGTTCACATGATTATTAAACAAATTGTCTTTTACATCAATGTCTGTAATTTTGACTACAAGGTCTAAAGAGGTCAACTTTTAAGAAGGTAACAAATTTGATGAATAAAAATTAACAGATATTTCTTTCACTTTTTTACTCTATGATGTTCATTTAGGAGAGAAATAATCAAATGTTTAAGAAATTCCTCTTTTAATCGTATTATAAAGTTTGCAATTAGAAGTGATGGATATTACTTCTCACGTTTGTTATAAAATATCAGCTACTTATACATTCATTTGAGAAAATTATATTACTAACAAGATTAATAATCAAATGTAGAAAATAGTTAATTGCAATGAGTGTTACTAATTACATTTGAGAACAACGATTGAGGTAAGTGCTGAGGAGGGGTCATGTGGTTACTGCTCGTTGCACACATCAATTTTGCTAAAAAGGTAACTGATATTTTTGACAATGCAAATACACAATCGTCCGTACATTTCTAGTGTCACATAGTACATTAAACTTGTAGCACACATTTTTTCCAATTTGAAAATTTCCATTCTATTTCAAAATTGGAATAAGTTTGGTAACAGTTGAATAAAAATACCGTGGTGTAAACAGGTACGATGAACTACGGGTGCAAGTGGTAGGTCATTCTGAACAGAGGTATCCTACTCCTGTATATATCAACAAAGATTCCTTTAGTTGGCCCGGTTGCCGAGATCGCTAAGGCAGTAATGTCGTAGTGATCTCGGACCGAAGGGTTGCGGGTTCGAGTCCCGCCTCGGACATGGTTGTATTTGTGTTCGTCCTTTCACCCCTTATCATCACCATTTCGTTTCACCTACATAGTTACCATAACGTTAATGCTGATAACAAAAAAAAAAAAAGAAAAAAAGAATCCTTTGCTTCCTACAAAACAACATACGCGGCCGCACAATGTTCACAGACACGCGCCACTTCCTTTATTCGGAGGTACAACAAACAGATCCTCAATGGAGAACGCTTCTGGCTTTCCCACCCAACGGCACAATGCTCGGGTCACTGTATGGCGGCGCCCCGAGCCAGCCGGCCGGCCTCCGAGGTTAAAACTCCCGGCGCGCCGGGCGGTTCCCAGAAGAGGAACTCCTGCTGGCTCCGAGCCGCGCACGAGGCAGTGAGGACGAGCCCATCCCGCCCTCCCCCACCCGGCACGCCATCCCATCGCCCGCCTTCCCTTTGAAACTCGGCGAGCGGCGAAATATGCTGAAGGGCGGTGATAAGGAGCTTCTGGAATTGCTCGTAGACAAAAAGCAATCAAACTGGCAGCGGGTAATTTCCCAGGGCCGAGTCCTTTCCATCGTACTTTCGCCGGCCCCCGCTGCCCCCTCCCCCGCGTACCCGCATTCGTCGTGAAGGGCGGGGGCGGGGGCGGCCGCTCTCTTCTCCTGCCCCGCCCCAAGGGACCGCCGCCGGGGCGCTCGTGGTTTTAAAATGCGTGGGCGGCCCCGAGGGGCCCAGCGTCGGCGGGGGCGAAGGCTGTCATGTCTGCGTGGTGCGCGGCCCGCTGCAGGTGACAGCGGCGGCGGCGGCGGCGGCGGGGGCGGGGGCGGGAGGCTGAGGAGAAGCGGGAGGGGAGGGGCGGGGGCGAGACAGACTTTGCTCGCCAACTCGCGGAGTGCCTTGGTGAACTCTCGGCTGCCTTCGCCGCGCCTCTGTTATTGGGTTAACAGCTTCGCGTGGCGCGGGAGGAGCTGCCGTACTTTCCGAGCGCTTGCGGAGTCGGAGTCCGGGCTTCGAGGCTTTTACGCGGTGCGGGCGAGCCACTTTCCTCGCCCCTCTCCTCTTTCCTTTCCTCCGGGGGTGGGAAAGGGTGGACGGAAACGAAAGGCGATTTCGCTTCAAGTGGGGAATCGAATCGATTCTAGTGTAATTCTAAACATTGTACAAGAACTATTCGAATGTCGTACTTATTCACAACCATAAAAAATTGAAATCCGTTACTTGTGTGGTATCCGTAGAGAAGATGGTGATGTAGAAAAGTTAAGTCTTTGCCAGAGTACTCATATTTAAATTGTGGGGCTATATTATACTGTATTTAAATTGTATATTTGTGTATTTTGAAAGGAGGATTGTGAGTGGGATTTTCTTCTGTCGTTTGTGCGATTCATTCTGCAGGGTAAAATCGCAGTCATAGAATTCACATCTCCGCGATGTCTGACGCGGCCCCTCTCCGCTCTGCCCGGCTCCATCCTTTGCCCTCCAAATTGCCCCGTCTCGCTCCTACTCGGCGAGCCCCGCCCCTTCTCACCATACCCTCCCTACTCTGCCCCGACCACTCTCGGCTTTCGTTTCCTCCCTGCCCATCTCCATAGGAACGAAATTTTCAATTTGACCTTCAATTACTCGGAGCCTAATTACGGTATCGGAATGAATCAAAATCCATTTAGTAGGAAATTATGTGGAATATTGGCCGGCAACTGTAAATATACTCTGCTGATTTCTTCGATGTTTACTAAATAATCGCAAAACACCGCAAAAGAGCTCGTTTAAATTGTGTTTTAAGGGAAGGAAAGGGAAATGGACGTAGTTTCTAAAAAATATCATACAGTAACTTTTCTCTCATTTTCAAAATCATGCACGTAATTTTTACTCAGATCGGAATAAAATTGTAGATTTGTACATGTAAAAAGCAAACATACAAACATTCTTCTTTATATGATATAAAATAATAAACTGAAAGAATGTAGCCTAAATAATCCCCGACAAAATACTCTGCCTTTATGGCGTAAGGGCTATCAAAATCGGTTTATCAATTTTCAAGATAGGCACACACACACACACACAAATTGTAAACACAATAAAGAATATATATATATATATATATATATATATATATATATATATATAGTGACGTACTGGAAATAAATAACAGACGACTGTTTCTAAAAGAAATATATTACTATATTTACACAATAATTTACAAAATAAAGATCTCCGGCAACCTTTCCAATCCCTTAGCCACGAAATCCCCGCGATCGTCCCTAGGCCCAGCCCAGTACCACTGCTTTAAAGCAGGCTAGCAACGCGTGGTGCGAAGCTGTCGGACAGAGTCCCTTAACTATCGTTACATGGCCTGACGCCAAACCGGTCTTCGCCTCGAAGACCGCGTGCTAGGATAGCACAGGAGATATCACTCGGCCTTTCGACCCTCTACATATCCAGCGTGGGCGCAGTTGATGCAACCTTAAGTACCCGGAGGCTCGCCCCCTTCCCTCGGCGCTCCCATGCCGGCGGGCGTCAGGAAGGCTCGACGGCCAGCCTCCTCTAGGAGCCTTGCGACTCGCAATAACCTTTCTCTATAGCTATTTTTGGTGAGTTTCCTGCCCCATCCCCCTGGCCTATTCAGCGCGTCTTCAGCTCGACGCGCGTCAGCGTGCACAGCGCATGCCAACCGCCCGCAACCCCGCATCCGGCTAAAGCATGGAGGAGGACGGTTTTCCCGACACGGGAAAGGAAGCGATGTGCGACGCCACAATATATATATATATATATATATATATATATATATATATATATTACATAACGTAAGTGGTGTTTATGTTCTTATAATTTTAAAAATAAGTTATTATAGATATAAAATGCAAAGCAATGCTTTTTCACATTCATAATGTGAAAGTAAACGAACTTCATTTGCCGGCACCACGTAAAGTAGAACTGCAGATGCTGGATTTCCTTACGTGACGTGGAAATTACGTTCAAAATTTTCGTTGAGATTTGGGATTTCATTGTCAAGGTAAGGTTGAACCGCGCAGCTCAGACAAGAATGTATTCAAATCCTGATGTACTCATGAGGTTATGGAGAATCGACCGAAATATTGATTGTATTCAATCGGTTGGAACTGTTGAAGCGATCGATGACTAAATTCTAGAATAGCAGTTCCCAAACTGTGTCACAGCCTTGTAACAATTCTACAATAATACTCAAAATAGTAGTTCAAAACAGGTATTAAAATAAAACTTACGCCTTCAGCTGTCACACCTAAAGCCAAAGTTTTAAGCAATTATTAAAAGCAAATTGCAAGTTTCAGTCAACTGTAAAATGCAGTGTTAAAAAACAACTATTGGCAATTTAATTAAATATTTCCTTTAAAATGTGTCTGAATGTGAGGTGTTTTTCACTTTATTTCATAACTTACTATGAAACAATAATTACGAAAAAAACATTCGCTGAAAGATTGACTTTGGGAACACAAACCTTAATAATGTGTACGGAATGGGTTAGGGTTCCATGGAAAGCGAGAACTTTTGGATGGGTTCCGTGACCAAAAGAACTTGGGAGCCGTTAGTTGCAAATGCGAAAATAATAATACAAAAATAGGGAAGAATATTATGCTTTAAAATAGGGAAGAATATAATGGTTTTAAATGCTTAATATTATGCTATAATACTCTTAATACATGCGAAATAATCGTACTTAAACAACTTTCAAAAAGGAATCCTTCGAGAATTTTCCCTCTAATCAAATTCCGTATTTGCTCACGCACGGAAAGATATTTGTAATGGAAACATATGAAGCGCAGTTCGTTTAGTGTCACTTGCAGTCGGGAATGCATATGAACTTTCTTTTAACATATATGTTTATCTGAATAGTACTGAAGTATACTATTTTGCAGATATTTTAAGGGAACGAGAATATTGGAGATTCTAAGAATAAATAATAATATGCAGGAACTATTAAAACTGTTTCGTGTTTACATTTTCAATTAAACTATGAATGTAGTGAATTCGCAAAATTCCCTACTAAATCAACTAAAAGCTTGATACGATGTTATTAATTTCTTATATCGGTCACCAGAGTCAGCCATCCTCAGCTATCATATGTATTTTAGGAAATTAAACAATCCATTCAATAAATTTCACTGCACATACGTTATATTCTAAAGCACGTCACGATCAATATTTATTTAGCTCTAAACTTTAGAGAAGCTAGCCTCGTGCCCAGAAGGGCCTGAATGATTTTCAGTTTGCTCTTGCTGTTTAATTTGGCAACATTTCCTTTGTCTCCACTAAATATCTCCCGTTGTACTTCCGTCGGGCGGAGCAGGCAGTGAAAATGGAAATTATCTGAATGTGCAGTTTCATCGCAGTAAAAGCGGAATACGACAAGCACAATGGACAGCTTGTAAAGCACATACTACAGAATATTCTACGCATCAATCTTCGAAATGGGAAAGGTGTTATTGAGAAGAACGAATATTGCACACGTTTCGAAAACGTATCTCCTTTGTAGAGGGAATAGAGAGCAATATTATTTGGACAAGAAAATTTAATTAAAAAAGGCACCTGGCGATCATTAAATGTTTGACATAGGAGTTGAAATCTTTTTAATTATAATTTCTTTAGAAATTTTTAATTAGATATTGAAATACAAGAGATCATTTGACTGTAAAGTAGTGAAAACATTGTGGACCGATAATTCAAAACAATAAAGCATTTTCATTTCAGATAATTAAATATGTGAAGTATAAACTTTACCGCCGTTTCAGGGGAAGGTGAAGTTATTCACCTGGTGAAATGCCAGCTCAGTCGAACGACAGTTGTTATATATATATATATATATATATATATATATATATATATATATATATATATATATATATATATATATATATATAAGACAGGGATCAGGATCATGAATCGGATGTTCACGAAATCACTCAAATTTGAATCACTTTAAACACAATACTATGTTCTTCAATTCCGCACATACATTGAATTCATAGATGAATACACATATACATAAAAAAGAATAAACACCTTGAAAATAAACAATCTTACAACTAATACACTTTTGGTATATACAGGTTGGTGGCTAACTAGCAATCTGCAAGCAAAATCCTATATTCTTTATGGCATTTGACAACAACCAAATTTCGAAGAAATCCTAGTCTACTAATTACTCTCCTCTGAACACATTTACATTGATTTTCAAGAACACTTATAAAATTCTTGTTTAACTTTACACAAATTAAATGCTTTGGTTTCATTTTTTTAAAATTAAAATTAAAAAATGATTGATTCTTGATTCAGAACAATGTTTTAAATAAACTCTCCGCACGCGATATCCGGGACGTTCTTACTTGGCAATATACATATTTTTCCTAAGTGGTCGTCTGATTGAAACGGCCTCGCGTCATCTCCCAGCAGCTCCGCGGTGTCTTTTGACCTTGAAAGGCCGGCTCGTGTCCGTTATAAAATGTATAGCTGGGCCGTCGCGCATTCGCTTGCGTAGGTATTTGTCCAAGAATTTTACCCAGATGCAATGAAATCCCACGTAACAGCAACGTAGTAACGGAGCAGAACGTCAAGACAAAGAGAAAAAAATTGTAAAGATAAAGGGTAATTCGAGTATTAGCTATCGTCTGTAAAACTCATACGAGCTCCTCACTTCTCTTATCTCAATAATTTATGCAAATACTACTCTTGATTATAATCACAATTAGTCGTATTGCATTTAAAATAAACAGTTTACCTCTTCTATTGTCTTCTTCGAAGAGGTTTTCTGGTGCTATTTGGAAACGAATGCTCGTAACGGTACTCTTTCGTAGTCCGATCTTGCTATACATCTTGTCTGGTCGACGGTTCGCTCCCAAAAGTCTGTTGTCATGCATTATGCCGATTTCCTTCTTTTCTGCTATATTAGCGAACTCTCCCATTACACTTTTGCACTACCTATTTTATTTTTGGGCGCGGATTCAAAACCCGTTTAAACACCCCTCTGGACACAGGCGAAGGATGTGACACGTTTTGTCTGATTGGTGGGAAAACGGATGATCACAGAAGTTTATACAATATTGAATATATCCGTTTACACAATCGCACGAATTTACAAAGCTTTTAACTTTCATAATTATAAGAAAGTAGTGAAAGTTTTCGTAGAAGAATACTGTGTTTGCTGTATAATATTGCGAGAAAATTAAAGTTTTCTGTTTTTAGTGATATCAGATTCGAGAATATGTGTAGGTATAATATTTAGAATATTGTTTTATTTACACAATATAAGGTGAGCATGCTACTGAAATGAAATATTTTCGAAAGGAAATAAGATGGCCTCTCCTGAAAAATTGAGGAATACACTCTCAATTGAAATGTGATTGTTGAATTGTTGAAATGTGATTGTTGAACACAAGACAGGTGTTTAATTACAAGATCGAATTTTACTTCGGAAGTTACCTGCTCTAATGTTTTATGAACCGGTCGAAGAAAATGCATTATAAATTTAGAATATTGGTGTAATTCATATTCTGCTAATTTTCAAATAATTCTGTGGAGCATAATATTATTCAGGATGGTTATCTTAAGGTGTTCCCACCAAATATATCGTGAACTGTTGTAGATATTGAAATGTGGTTTTCACTAAAACGAACTTATACGAGCGGTATCGAAGATGATGTTTAATACTTTCCTGTATTTCATTTAAGAGTTATTGATACAACTTCAAGTCTAAGTGGAACGCTGGAGATTTCGTTAGCCCATGGTAACGAGCGTAAATAGACGAGGTCATACATACTATCTATAGGATGTGCCCAAATCAAAACACGGAAGCCATACACTCACTACGCGCTAGGATAAGTGTATTAATGTAAATGGGGATTATAGTATATAGGTGTACTGTTGCAAATGAAATGTAATTCGCAAAATGGCATTAAAGTTTCTTTCCATATCACTACAGTCTCATTTTCATTTGTCCACGTCTTAAGTACTGCCCTATGTTACATAATATTTTTCAGATATGAAGAAATTTTTCGATTCATGCCGATTTAATATTCCGTCACTATCTCGAAGAAACGCTTTATAGGTCATTTTAATCTGTTGCGTTGGCCCTACTGGCCGGAAAGGTTTGCAAAGATAAATCCTAAGTAGAGGCAGATTCAGCTGCAGATTCTTTGCAGCCGTGCGAGTATTCATCCACATTCTTGTTCTTAGTTTACCTATATCTATATTGGAAAATGTTCTGAAATAATATGCGTATGCGCGGTTTCAAACTGTAAGAGTAAAAACCATTTCATGTCCAAGGATTACCTATATCTATAGTGGAAAATGTTCTGAAATAATATACGTATGCGTGGTTTCAAACTGTAAGAGTAAAAACCATTTCATGTCCAAGGAACTCTTGTAAATAAAACTAAGAAAAATATTTCAAAAGTGTAGAAACAAAAGGCAAATCAACAATTCTAAATGTAGATTTATTTAAAGAATACGATCAATATGTACATCATCAACTGCACAAAATATATTTAAATACGCTCGTAAAGTGACTCGCGAACGAAATGCGGAAGAGTATGTTAGAGAGACGCTGTTGACTTTTGATAACATTTAATGTGCCCATCGGTCTTTTATTTTACCTACCCCATGCTTACCCATAGTGACATTCACAAAAAAAACTGCATTTCGTACGAGAGTCACTTTACAAGCGCCTTTAAATATTTAAAAACCACCGGCGCTATTGGAATGAATCAAAAAATTACTAGAGTAAATTAGGGACTTTTATCAAACGTGTATGTTTGATATATTTTGTTGGATTTAATATGGATTTTCTAATTGAGTTTTTCAGATATTTGTGAAAAACTGAAAGATTTCACACTTAAATTTAAGTTTACTGTGGCACTTATTTTGAAACCATAAACCAACACTTGAATTTCGTTTATGTATATTAACTAGCGGAACCCGGAAGACGTTGTTCTGCCCTTCATCTCCCTCTTTTTCCTTCCCTCTCCCTTTCTTCTCCGTCTCTCTCTCTCTCTCTCTCTCTCTCATCGACTCCCTTTCAGTCTCTGTGTCTCTCTGTCTACCTTTGTCTCTGCCTCTCTCTGCCCCTCTCATTCACATTAAGCAGGTAGGGTAATATCAAGAAACGCCGGACCAGCGAAATGTAATAGAATGTTAAAGATCTTGTCCTCTAGATTATGGCGTGAAAAACGTTTCTTTGAGGCCTTCGGCCTAAAAATTTTAGTTTTTAAATTTGCAAAAGTTGAACAGTTTTCGGCGTCTTCCTACAACTACAATTATGAGGATAGACACTTTTTCCCTTATAGAAATCTGTTCCTCATATATAGTTTTTGAAATAAGGTCAAGTGCAATTTTTCGATAATTTGAGTACTTTTCGCATAATTTTGCGTGAAAATCGGGCGAGAAAGTATGTGAAGACAGTAGTTATGTTAAAAGTATTTTGTGCTGTACAATTTCATTATATATATATATATATATATATATATATATATATATATATATATATATATATATAATTATAAAACAGTTGCTCGGCTTGTCTGTCTTAGGACATAGGAAGTTAAATGTCAAAGTATCGATTGTCATTTTTATGTTCCGTTACACACTGAGGTTTAATTATCGTCAAATCGGATGGAACAAGTTGAAACGATTCATGTTATGCCAGAAAGGCTGTACAGTAATACATATCATTTCACCAATGTATGTGCACTGAAATCATGGAAAAACATAATGGCTTTTAGAATTCTTCTAGAACATTCTAGAGGGAACCAGCTAAGAAAATTGATTCGTTTTGTGAGAGGAACTGAAAAAATCATTGACCACTTCTGATGATGCTTTAAACCCCCAAAACGTGTTTTAGTTGATTAACATACAACCAAAATACCTTTGTTTCAAGAAATCTCTTAGAATATTCTGAATTTTGTGAAAAATAGTCAGTTACCCATCAGGAGACCGAGGGGCATCGAATGACACTATAATCGAATGAAATTTGCTCCGATTGGTCCTCCGAAAAGGGGGTAACTTTGAGTGACGGACGGACGGACGAAGGTTACTAGATTACTTGTATACTAATTGAATGTGGCATCGCCGACTTGTGAACTGTTTTAAAAGGATTTTCATGTGTTGGAAATTTCGTAATATCAGATTAGCTTGGTTCAAATAAACTCTTACAGTATCTGACGTTATCAAAGAATCGTAGTGTCTGATAAAGTTACACTCTTGTTCAAAAATTCCCAACAACCAGTGGTTTTGTATGTTACCTCCATACGTGATATGAACAGGTATTAAGTAACTATTTTCATAATTTTTTATGACCAAAATGTAATTGCCATAAAAATACTTGCAGGGCTGGAAGATGTGAATAGTTAGAATTTAGTTCAGCTACATTGTGTGTCCCCCTTTTCTTTTTTGCTGATATGCACAAAAATGTAACTTGTGATAATATGCTCAAAATATCACTAATGTTCTTCAGCATTATTCTCTAATCCTAATACAACATCATTCTCAATTAGTTCCAAAAATTCTATCGCAATATCTTCTACAACTACATTTGATTCTTTCCCGAATTTCCTTAACACTCCATACATTTGTCCCTTCGAAGAGATTGGAACTCCCCAAACAGTATAATTTCTCTTCACCTCTACTTCTGCAATTGATATATTAATAGTTTTAGGCGAGTATAACTAAACATTAAAAGGCTTCTTTTTTGTATGTATTTGTGAATAAGGAGTTAGTTAAATTTAATAAGAATAAGTTGTCAGTTACATGCATTTGAAAATCTGTATACGCATGCTTAAGAACGTGAATATGAAAAATTGGTTAATATTGAGCTTTCATTCTGTCTCATTGCTGAAAGTTGTGGTTTTCTCCGTCTGCACTTGCAGTTCTTCAAATTTAATAAATATTAGGGGAATACTGTACGTAGGATTTTACGAATTTATTATTAAAATACTTCACTTCTTATGAATAAACTTCAAAGCAGCATCACTATTGACAGTTTTGTTGCACGATTCACTTTATTTTTATAGAGATGGCAGCAATCAGTGTTGCCATCTTCGTGGAAGAAAATTCTGTCACCGAGTAGCGAAAATTACCGCTGGTTTCTCAACGCCACCTACATAGATCTATGTAGGTTTCATTGGTTTAATTTTCTCGGGTTACTCACTACGATGATAACGCTAAAACATGCAAAAAACTTTTTCTGGAAAATTCTTAGAATCTTCTGGCCGGATCCGTAAACGAATTATCAGTATCCCACCAAAAGACCGCGACGGACCTCATATGACTCGACTGGTGTTCGGGAAGTGATCTATCCGTGAGTGACGGAAGCACGGTTGGACGAACGGGCGGACAAACAGCTAGTTTCTCAAATACTTTAAGGAGATGTAGGATACGGAATGATTAATGACCATATTGAGAAATACCCTATCTTTTACGTCTTTTCTTACTATTACTAGGTCTCGATATTATCTACAAATAATTATACCAATCTTATGAAGGGGATTATTTCTACTGCTATTATTAATATTATTTCTACAGCTGTCCTGCTATTCTCATAAATTCTCTTAATGTTAACACTAATTTATTAATTTTACTTTCAATTTAATCATGGGTTTCGACATACAACATTTTAATCCTTACCTGTTGGATGTGGACGTGCAATTCTATACAGAATCACGATTCCTGGAAGTTCTATTGATTAAAAAAAATTGAATTGATGGCAATTAGTATAAATTATCAACCTTCCTCAACAATAAAAATTTAACATTTATTCTAATGTATTTACAACTTCTATTGAGCTCAAGGATAATTACTTTCCTATGTACAAACATTAAAATACCGTGCGGTTTTAAATATAGTTCGTAAGCTTATTACAATGCCTCCTCAGATGACTTCTCAGTTGAATCAGCAGAATGCTGTCCATGGAATGTCCTTGACATCCCTAAGATTTATTCCACGTAAGATGTGACCCAGAGAGCTTGGCAATACCAACCTCCCGTAAACCACCCGCCATACATACTACATTGACTTAGGGACTTTTGATTACCATTTAAGTTGGAGAAAGTAGGTGCCAACCCCAACGTAAATTCCCCACGTAATGGAAGTACAGCTGCCAGGGACTTTTTTTTGGCTGGAGACTGGCATGCATGCAAGCGAAATGAATTTGTGCCAACTTCAACGGTTTCAACCAGCAAAACGTGTGGAGATTGTGAGCTTATGCGAGTGAGCCGCATCCCGCACTTGCGTGCTGAAAAAGCAATTTTTTTTGCGTTTCCAGTGCGCGAATTGTTTCCTAAGGAAAATCTTGTTGTGCGCTGGGCTTGACATTTTTAGAAATGTCAGGTACTTCCAGAAATAACTCTCCAGTGAAGCAGAAGGGGAAGTGGATTTTATCGAGTGGTGAAAGGCAGGTCCTTCTTAATGTTAATAAGTACAAGAGCGAGAAAAATTCTCGTAAAGAAGTGAAACTTCCTGAGAGCAGTGTCATTGCAAAGGTAGCTGTAATTGGGGGTAAGCCATCAATGTCACAATAATTATTGACTTTATTGCATGCCTCAAGAACGTCTTCACAATGAACATGTGTATGTGAATCATAATTATTTTATTGAAATATATTCATATATTACAGAGACCTTATACAACTCTGGCAAACGTTATTAGGGATTATAAGGCAGGAAAATCTATTAAAAGTAAGAGGAAGCGTTCATGACCGTGAGAGATTCAGCTGATGGATTTGCAAGAGAAGCTATTAGCAGCTATATATTTACCAGGAAGCTGATAATGGTAAGATATTTTATATTTAGAGTAATGATGAAGTATGTGGCTCACTTTTTGAAGACTTTCTAAAGACCTATTCATTTGCAACAGGCAGAAGACTCTCACTTACAGATGTTTGGCATTACATGAAGGAAAATAATGATATTTTTTTCATTCAGAGGGTCATGCACAACATTGTACAGAATTATTAAGGAAATGGTTTAGCATGGAAGAAAGGAAACCCAAATATTCGTATTTGTGAGTCAAATGAAATAAATGTAAAAAGGTTATATTTTGTGGCAGACTATATGAAAAATAAGAAGTCAAAACCCAAAGACTGTAGTGTACCTTGATGACACATGGATCTATATGAATGGTAAAAGATCCCTTTGAAAATGTATATTACTTATGTGTAAAAATTATGAGACAAAAATATCATTTTCATTAGGTTCAACTACTTATTCATGCCAACTACCATTAAAGGCACCAGTAAAAGAGTAATTAAAAGACCACCAGAGGGAAGGAGGCTAGTCGTGGTTCATGCAGGAATGAGAGAAGGTTTTGTACCAGGTACAAATGTTTTCAGTTTTAATGGCATTAATTATGTACAAACTGAGGCATGTGTACGAAGCATCACATTTTGTAGGTGCTGGTCTGATATATGCTACTGACCTAAAAAGGGGGCAAGATTATCATGGAGCAATGAACAGTTCTACTTTTGAATCCTGGGTTAAGAAACAACTGATTCCTGGCATTCGCAATTTAAGACCTTGCATCATTGTCATGGATAATACTTCATACCATTCAAAGCAGGTAGAGAGGCATCCAACCACAAAGTGGTGAAAGGACCAACTGATTGTAAGTATCAGAAATGAAATGAAACTATTGTGCTTAATGAAATAAGTAATGTAACCAAAGAAAATTATTTTTAGGATTGCCTGAACCAGCGAGGAGTATGAGTGCCAGAAGCTGCAAATAAAATCTCACTTGTTGCCCTGGCGAGCCAACATTGTGAAAGGATAAAAAGGTACCACGAGATACATATCAGTGCGTGAAAGAATACATTTCATTAATATTTTGCATCATATTATCTTGTTCTGTTGCATCATTGTAATTAAATATTAAAATATACACTTTAAATATGTACAAATATATGCGTCTACGCTTGTGATAAATAAGTGATATATAAATGTAATAAATAACTGACCTCAGCAATGTATTGGTAAAGGTATGTAGTTGATGACATGCTGGCTGCAGAAGGGCACACAGTTTTGAGGCTGCCACCATATCATTGCAAATTCAATCCTATTGAACATGTGTGGGGCATTTCAAAAGGGTACTACCACAAAACTGTATGTGAAAGGCCAGGGCAAGGAATGGAGAGAACTAAAGCTGTGAGGAATGAGGCAATAAATCAGGTAAAGTTTTCAATACACCATTATAGAAAAATGATAAATATATGCTAACAGTTATGATTATAATTTTTTTCAAAATTAGTAAAACAAGAAACTAGAAAATTATGTTATGGCATTAACAGGGTCACACCAGAAATGTGGAAGAATTCAGTGGAACGTGCAGAAAAAATAATTGAAGAGTATTATGAAAAAGAGGCAGTGGAAGAAGATTATGAAGAAATAGTAAATTTGAGCAGTGCTAGTGGAACTGACACAGCTGAAGAAGGCACAGGAGAGGAAGGAGACAATTCCATTTGAGCCAATCCCAGGAACATCTTCAATGTGAAAAAATTGAAAAATATATTAGAGATTCCACAACTTTATCTCAAGAAACATCTGACATATTAATGCAATCACCCACAGTTGTTAGAGAACATGTTGGGACCCCCTGTGCAACAGAACAGGTAAGAACAGGAAAATACTCCATTGAGAATTGAAGAAAATTTCATTTCATTAACACATTCTCCCAACTTTCAATCAATTGTTCCTGCCAGTGCTTCAGTTGTGTGTTTGGATCGAGTAGGATTGCAAAAGTAAAAACAGTGAGTAAGCATTAAAGCGTTTGGAATACATGTGATAATCTTGTAAAATATGTAACTCAATATTTCAGATGTGCCTCAAATTATAAAATTCCTGACCCCGTAAAGCAACCACCAAGTCAAGATTAAGAACAAATTTGGTCACACTGTGTCCCGGAAAAGGTATAGCTTGAATTTACTCGATTATGGAATTGTGGTTATGGCAGGTTATAAATTAATATTTTTAAATTACAGTCAATTGTTCCTGCCAGTGCTTCAGTCAGTCTGTTTGGTCTGAGAACAGTTGCAATGTGAAAGAAGTGAGTGTGCATTAATAGTTTTAATATGAGTGTGAGATCTTGAGTGAACTCCTGCCTTCTCAATTCAACCAAAGACACTAGTTAAGATCACCATTTCATTAACATTAATTAACCCCAATGAATTAACAGTTAATCAATTTCCTTTACATTATCCCTGTAATACAATTAATCATTACTACCAATGCCTCTGAGTTTGTGTTCAGTTTCAGTATGGATGCTAAGTGATATAAATGAATACACTTCGAAGATTTGACATGTGTGTGAAACATACATTACATTTATAAATGTTTCAGATACGCAATAATGGAGTTCAGAACATACATCATTTTATTTAAATTTTTGTTCAAATGGTAATCAGTTGTTAAGTGAAATTAGTAAGTACTTATTTCATGATATTATTTGGCATGATATAGAGTAAAATTTAATGTTTACTACTGATGCGCTATATTACTTTTTGGTTATTAACTTTTCATTTTAAGTTATTTTTCAATGATTTTCTATTTATGTTTGTAAATTTTATTGGTTTTGTAGGTAATTTTTTTGGTTACATATTATATTGAATACTGTAATGTGAAGCAAAAATTCTTGGGCCAACTTTTCTTCTGGACAATTCTGTTTTTCATATGTTGCAGGAGTTTGAAGTAATATATAAGTTAAGTAGCAATTTTTTTCATTTAAATGTGATAATTCCTTTTTTAATTTTTTTGTTTTTCATTGCAAGAACATAATTTCCTAGGAATAATTTTTAATCTTATAACAATAACATGTCTGTTTATTGACTTTATCATGATTGGACAATAGATACTGCATTGATTGTTTTATGTTGCAGGGTTGCTGTGTTTACCGGATTATTCATTTTCTAAATATGGAATTTTTTATGTATATTATTTTATGTATTGTAAATGTCTCCATTATTTTGACGTATGTTTCTGTATGCATGCTAGAAATCGGCCCTCAGTCGTCATCCTGATCGGGAGGATGGGTATGCTATCAATATATGTAAAATTTTCAAGTAGTTTATTAATTTGTAAAGTCAGCCAAATTTCTTAATGTTGATTTTTAATGATAATATTTTTACAATCCAATTGAGAATTAATTCACTTTTTTATTCAATTTTTTTAAATATATATGGTAACATACTTACTGCTTTGTTTTCCCCGATCGCTGAAGGTAAATGCCGGGATGTTTTGTAATGTTTGTAGGCCCAGGGACATTAGGCTTTAAAATTGTTGTAAAAATTCAATAATTTTTGTGAAAATAAATTGCTGTGGACCATCGGTGTTCAAGAAATTTTAATGACTGCTCCTTGCAATTTGTCATTAAAATTGACCACCCATGGTGCATCAAGTTATTCTTTACTGAACCTTCGCATTATATCAAATCATATATCTGATCCATTCAATTTTCATGAAATTTCAAACATTGTCATTTTCATACAGTAGATTTGTTCATTCCTTAGATATGCTTTGATCATGGTCATGTGTCGATATTACGTGCATAAAACCATTATTATACAAATATTTCTAGTTCAGTAAAGAATAGTTTTATTTCACTTCATTGTGTACTGTTTGAAAATTAAAATTATTTTGAGTCTTGCATTTCATTTCATCTTTATTCTATAAATTCCCTTTTTATACCTTTTTTTCCTATTGTATAATAAAACAACATTCTACTATTTCATTTATTCTTCAGTTTCAATAAGATTTTATTAATTCTGAGAGTTCAAATATTTTTAAATTTATAAGTAATTTAATTAAAAGTACATTTAATATTATAATTAATTAATAAAAACAAATTTCATATATAAATTATAAATTAAATTATTTTACCATATGCCTGTTGCGATTTATAAGTCGTAAAACAACATTAACAAATCATTTCAGCATATCTGGATTTTTGAAGGCCACTACGTACATTTAAACAAGTCGCGTCGGCGCTTTCGCGTTTTATTTCGATGAGGTTGGCAGTGCCGAAACTCCGCCATCTTGACTTTTCTTACGTGGAAACACCTATATTATCGCGTTCATGCTTATCATTCGATTAAATTAAAAATGTTCCGGAATGTCCTGAACGTTTTTTTATTTAATAGGATTTAATAGTTTCCATAAAATCAATACGCGGTCGCGACTTTCCCTAGCTGTACTTCGTATGAAACACCTACGCGCGACTGTCTATCTTCCTCTACTTATCGAAAACCCCTTCCATCTAACCGGCAGCGGTAGCTCAGTGCATCAACTGATGTCACTGCAGCGCCTCTGACCGGGAGGTCCTAGGTTCGAGTCCTGACGGCGGCAGGATTTTTTCGACACTAGCTTTCCAGCTAGGTCGAATTCAGTCGCTGTCTGGAGGAGAATTCTAGCGGCCGGCTGCTCTGATCGGTAGTTTTCCGTGGTTTCTCCGATCAACACCAGGTGAATTCCGGGGCAGTACCCTACCAAACGGGCCACGGACCGCGCGCGATCTGTCCTTCCTCTTCCTTGTCCTATCCTCTCCCCTTACACACACTCACTAACATGCACGACACTACCACACATTCTGGGAGACCGGTCGGGAACTTAGAGCTTGTCCCGGCTGGGGCGGTGCCCCGCTGGTGGCAGAGTTCTAGTTAGGGGGAAACCCCACTAGCCGTCGGTAGGTCGGATCTCGCCATCCAGCGAGGGAAAATCACCGCCATCTCCCGAAGAAAAAACATGCACTACACTAACGGGACTAATGACCAAAACAGTTGACGCACCCGGAAACACGAAAAAATGAATCAATCAATCAATCAAACTCTTGCATCTACGGAGCTATCCTAATATACATCCCCTCGAAGATGGAGTCTATTTGAATTCAAATTTTCAACTACGTTAATTAAAATTACAATTCAATACTAATATTTGCTCAATCCAAGCTATCAGACTAATCCTAAGTTGCCGTCTCTCTACCATTTAAATAATACCCCAGCTTATGCTGAAAAAATACTTGCGCCTCACCTATTGCTTACGTATATACGCTTCAATTTCTCTCAAGACAGAGATACTTTGCGTCCTCCTACAAGATCACGGCTTTCAGTGTTCTCTCCACACTTTTGCATGTAATGTGTTCGGGGCCGTGTTTCCCCATCAGGACGTTCTATGACATCATGCATGGAATACTACACTTTGTTTATTTGTTTCCCTAACAACGTATATTCTTTAAGTTCCGAGCTTCCGTACAATTCTATTACTCGTATTATTGACGGTGGATGCCGGTTTATCATTAAAATTAAACCCGGTGTTCTTGGATTATCAGAATATGAGCCATGAAAGCAACTGCGTGGTATATTTCGTCATAAAAATTGTTACGATTATAATGTTCACACTTTTTGGTGTGGAAGCCTGGAAATACAGTGAAAGTTCAAGCATATGTTTGAACAGTGAGTTTGTTTAACAGAAATTGAGGATTCGTATCAACTCAACAGTAATGCAACTAAAGTTATTTGATATCAGTTGCAAATTCGTGGAAAAGTGTTTTCAACGGGAGGGAAGATAAGAAACATTCAATCTGACACGAAAAGACCAAACGTAAAGAATGACTGTAAAAAAAAGTCTAAGTCGAAAAAAGCATTAAGGACAACAAGACGCAATCCTTCTGAAAGCGACTCCGTTGTCTGCAACCGGCTCGCCCGCCCGCTTACTGACACACCCGCCCGCGCTACCCTGCCCGCCCGCTTACCCGCCCACGCACCCGTCCCTCCCCTCCCCCTATTGCTCTCCCGCCCACCCCTTCGCCCGCCCGACCGCCCGCGCCACCCCCCCGCTCGCTGACACACCCGCCCGCGCTACCCCGCCCGCCCGCTTGCCCGCCCACCCGCCCACGCACCCGTCCGCCCGCTCCCCCGATCGCTCTCCCGCCCACTCCTTCGCCCGCGCACCCGTCCGCCCGCGTATTTCGCCCGAAATCGCTGAGAAGTCGCGGAGCTGTCGTGGGCTCGGAAAGCCGAGCTGCGCATTGAGACCGGAGCGTGGAAAGAGGCGGCACGGGGAGGGTGAATCGGGACGGGCTGGAGGGCGGCCCAAATCCAGGCGGCGGGCGTGCCACACGCCCCGAGAGACGGGATAAAGGCGCTCACAATAGATTCACACACACATACACTCTTCGCATCCAACGGCTACCGAGACCTCAAGCCCGCCGCCCACTACTTGCCCCGCCACTTCTCCGGAAACAGACAGTTCGCACAACTCTATTTTCGCCCCTACCATCCACCTCAGATCATGCGATCTCACACACCATAAGTTTCTTACGCCCTGACATGGATGTTAGGCTTCTAAAATACTTTTGTGCCGGAACACTTTTAGGGCCACATTGACTTGTTATCCCATTTCCTAGTTGCCAGCGAAGTTCTGGATTTCGGCCTACGTGATTAACATAAAACAATGTTGGGTATGTGCAACACATTCTCTTTAGGGTATTTTATGTAGATAATGATTTTAAAAAATGTTACGAGCTGGAATCGAACACACGTACAATGGAGACAAGTAGACATGCTACCATATGTTCCACTGCTAGTCTGCAACTAATGCTCCGAGAGATGATTACATTTTCGTTACAGCGATCGCGATGTTAGAAGTGGTAAATGATGGGGTAAAAGATGAAACAGTGGCTACTGAAGGCTTCCTCCATTCCTCGCCCTCTTTTCTCCATCTGGCGCTCACTGCCAACCTCTCCTGCCAATCGATCTCCCACCAGCCGCTAGGTATTCATATGAAGGCCCCAGTTATGTACTTGTGCAACTTTGATCTAAAATATGTACCAGCGCAGGGAAATAAAGCACACATACGGTCTCGGGCGCAATTCCAAGCAGCTAGATCTTGCCATCATCTTTCCCCGCTATCCACTTTCCCTCAGAACCTGTACACCTGAAAGATCTGTCTCCGATTATAGTATCCGATAAACCTGAAAGACGTGTTTCCGATACCGAAACCCCGAACCGTATATGTTCTCGTTATTAATTCCCTCTCATCAGAATCCGCGCCTCAGAACTTTAAAGTTGCTGCGTGGTTTAACAGGAAAAGGAGATCACATAATGCACGAGGTATTCACGTGAAGGCACAAGTTAGGTATTTGTGCAACTTTGATGTAAAATCTGCACCATCGTGTGGAAATAAAGCACACGTACGGTCTCAGGTGCAATTCCACGATTCAGCTTCTCTGGGAAATGCGAGCGCATCACGATGAAGCCATATCGACCTGCGGCGCTCCCACAACTCGAGAGAGCAACCTTATTTTCTCCGACCACAAAAGTGAACGTCAAGAGAAGCCCTCGCAACGTATTCACGTTCCCAAGTCCAAATGTCCAAGGAAAATTGACTACGACAAAAAATATCCAAAGGTTTTCAAGACCAATGCTTTCGGTCAGTGAGAAAAAAATGTCCTACAGTTTTTCAAATTCAATAAATTCAGGGAGCGACACGATCAAGACCACGAGAATTTCTCGTTAACAAAGAACAGTACTTTTTAATGTAAGTGAACGATAGTGTAGGCCTGTCCTTATACTTTTTGCTTCACACAGAAACAACGTTTTGTCGTCGTAACAGCGCCATGGAAGACGCGCTGCGAAACTCACATTTCGAGACGTTTGGTGCAATAAAGATTACTTTAGCATGAAGTTTAATTACTTAAATACACTAGACGATGGTGATCTTGATTGCTGTAGTAGAGGAATTCACACGTAACAAAAAAAAAAACATTTGAAAAAGAAAGCATTTGAATATGAAGATGCTTGGTTGAATTTCATTTAATGAAAAAATAGACTTCAGTTATATATAAATTAATTTAAAAAATCAGACTATTTGTTTTCACCATTCACAGATGTCACGTAACGGCCTTACAGTCCGTCGGCCTTACCTAATACTAATGAAACATTTTTTCTCTCCCCTGTCGATGTTTTCGACGCATCAGCCTAGAGGAAGCAGCAGATTAGTTTACAGATTTAATAAAAAGATCAATTTTTATGTCCGCATTTGCTGCATTTTTCTGCACTTCTCTCCTTCAACTGTGCAAATAACTCGCGGTGCTGACACAACCAGTCTCATACATATCATGCTTCTTGCTCTCTTATTATGTGAAACAAGTTCAGAATATTTTGGAACCCAACAAGTCATACGTTGATGTCCTCTCTGCAGTGATTGATGCGAAACGGAAAACTGCGTTTGGCAGATGTCGATTTAACAGATTTGTTCACTGAACCTTTATCATCCAATTGGAGCGGAATTATGCGAGTAAACAAAATTCGCGTCCTCAACTCCCTTGCTCATCTGCGAGACATTGTGATATATATCGATATGTGTTCCTTGGGTTCTGTTCGTACCTAAGGTGATACAATACAGAGCCTGCAATCTAATGAGAACTGCAATTCATGTACGATATATTTTAATGGGTTAAGGGAAACATTAATCAGTTACAGAAAAATATTTCATAAATCCCGGAAAGATGCTAAAAAGTAAAAACTGGAAATGAGTTCAATTGCAGTTTAAATCTGTTCTAGTCTCTTTCAGTTCATTATCGTTCATCTTAGGGTAGCAACATCCCAAACTCCACACAAGTTTTTGTGTCCGCACTGTTGCAATCACCTTCATTCGCCCGACCCCCCCTCTTCGCCCGCACGCCCACCTTTCCAAACGCTCTCTCACTCAAAGTCTTCCCGCCCTCCAATTCAATTCCATTCAATGCTGCCTTTTTCTGAGGCGAGACTCAGGACATAACGCCTACTCTTCTGCCTGACTACGCAAATTTCGCTGTGCTCCTTTCACCAAATAGCAACGAATGAAGGTATCACTGGCGACGAAATAGGCGATTTGAATTTAGCTGAGGGGCTTCTTTTAGGCTTGAGGATATTTTACATAATACAGTAAATGAACATCATAGGACATCCTCTTCAAAGGAAGGCGTACAACGAACTCTTTCGTCCTTAGAAATACTTTGGCTTTGATTGGGTTTGAATCCGCTTGGCGCCAGAACATGGGTACGACAGCCCAATAGGCTTACCGTTTCACTACCCTCCAATTCAAACGCCCAAATGCCCTATCCCCTGCCCGGCACAACAATCAAAAATCCGATTCCCCGCGTAAGCGCGCCCGCGGGCGATCGGGTTTTTGGCCCGGGTAAGCCCACCCGCTGTGCCATTCAGACGCCTGTCTGCCCGCCCGGCCTGCCTGCTTACCCGTCCCAAACCTGATCGCCCGCCATTCCTCTCAAATATCCGCCTTCCCGTTCAAAAACCTACATGCCCATTCGCCTGCTCGCCCGTCCCAAGCCTGATCGCTCGCCATCCCTCTCAAATACCTGCCTTCCCGTTCAAACGCCTACATGCCCGCTCGCCTGCAGGTCCGTCCCAAAGATGATCGCCCGCCATCCCTCTCAATTCCCGCCTTCCTCTTCAAACACCTACATGTCCGTTCGCCTGCTTGCCCGTCCCAAACCTGGTCGCCCGCTATTCCTCTCAAATGCCCTCATTCCCGTTTAAACACCTACATGCCCGTTCGCCTGCTTGTGCGTCCCAAAGATGATCGTCCGCCATTCCTCTCAAATGCTCGTCTTCCCTTTCAAACGCCTACATGCCCGTTCGCCTGCTTGCCCGTCCAAAACCGATCGCCCGCTATTCCTCTCAAATGCCTGCCTTCCCGTTCAAACGCCTACATGCCCGCTCGCCTGCAGGTCCGTCCCAAAGATGATCGCCCGCCATCCCTCTCAATTCCCGCCTTCCTCTTCAAACACCTACATGTCCGTTCGCCTGCTTGCCCGTCCCAAACCTGGTCGCCCGCTATTCCTCTCAAATGCCCTCATTCCCGTTTAAACACCTACATGTCCGTTCGCCTGCTTGTACGTCCCAAAGATGATCGTCCGCCATTCCTCTCAAATGCTCGTCTTCCCTTTCAAACGCCTACATGCCCGTTCGCCTGCTTGCCCGTCCAAAACACGGTCGCCCGCTATTCCTCTCAAATGCCTGCCTTCCCGTTCAAACGCCTATATGCCCGTTCGCCTGCTTGCCCGTCCTAAACATGATCACCCGCGTAAACGCGCCCGCCCGCTATCCTACCCAGACCTCCTCC
Source organism: Teleogryllus occipitalis (assembly GCA_011170035.1). Taxonomy (NCBI): domain Eukaryota; kingdom Metazoa; phylum Arthropoda; class Insecta; order Orthoptera; family Gryllidae; genus Teleogryllus; species Teleogryllus occipitalis. The sequence goes on along the minus strand of BLKR01014778.1, from coordinate 217,905 downwards.
ACCCGCCATGCCCCCCGGCCCCGGCAGCCACTGCATGGCCGGGGCTAAACGCTGGCGGTGGCGGCGGCGGCCGCAAGTCCTCGCCCAGCGCTCCGTTACATGCAAATGGCCCGAAAGTGGGATAAGGGCCGCGCCCGCGGACGGGGGCGGCAGGGCGTACAACTTGGCTCGGGAGTGTTTGTCGCCGCCGACCCCCTGTGCGGTATTTTTGTTTCATCAGCAGAACTCAGGCGGCGGCGACGGGGCGGGGAAGGCGCGGATCTAGGCAGCGGGGGCGCATTAATATTTATTAGCCGCAGGGGGTGGGTAGGGGCTGCCCTGGGGCTGCTACGGCCGCTATTTACATTTCACAGCGCTGGGCAAAGACAATCGCGAGCCGGCGCGCGCGCTGCGGACCTGAGGCCGCGAGAGCGTGAGGGCGAGAGGGCGAGAGGGCGGGGAGCGGCGAGGAGAGCGCGCCGCTGACCGCTCTTGAAACGTCCGAGTGTGTTTCCGCGCTGTTCCATTGTGCCAGTCTTCATCCTGTCCAGAGAGCGGCAGGGCCCACCAGACGCGGAAGCTCTTGGGGAGCGGCGAGCTTGGAGCTGTCGGATTATACAATATTTCATACTTCGAAACATTCTTCACTTAATAGAGGAGAATATTTCAGTGACATTAACAAGTTCATCCTAAAACCCAGTACAGACTTGTAATAATTTACTCTTTAAAATCAATATTGTTTGTTAAAATACACGTGAAAATAGTAAAATCAATGTTTACGTGTTAGTATTTTATGCGCTGTCCTACCATTCATCAGATAGCGATAATACTTTGTGAAATTATTGTTTGCACTTGCGGAAAAAAATAGGCGTAGTACAATGGGAATGTGCGTATGTGTATCGCACATAGACGCAAAATGGGGGCGTTTTCATGGAAATTTATAAATTACTCAAGCACCCCTGAAAAGAAGCTCTACGCAGCCCGCCGCACCCTCAAGTATTAAGCGCGTCTTCGTTGAATGCCCCTGCAACTGTAAAATATCGGCCGGAATTATTACTTGAACGTTACCTCGGACAAGTAAATCAAGTTTCTCAAAGACGGTGTCATAGCGAATGCATACCCGAACTTGAGGGAGAACGTTTTAACAATACAATACTAAAGAACCATGCCCAAACCAGGACATAGAACAAAGCTATAATCGCGAGAAAGTCTTCTATTAAAATTTTTGCAGAGCATATCGTAAAACGTGATTAACAAACACGCGACCAGTTGAATGTTAAGTGTAATAATTTACAATAGTTAAGCATTGCCGGGTCCACTAGTACAGAGTAATTTTTTGTACAATATTTCAGTATTATTCCATAGAGTTACGTCGAAGTTGCCTAAAATCATATACTTATAAGTTGGATAAAGTGCCTAAAAAGCGACATTGTATACATTGGTGCTACAATAAGCATATATAAATAACTAGCTGACCCGGCGAACTCTGTTCCGCCTAAACAGCCGGTCCCATCTTTTTCTCGCGTCTCACTCACTGTGAGAAACGGTACTATCCTTGTTGCACTCGTGATAATAAAGCAATTGCAGATTTGTGTTTTTCTCTCAAACAAAGAAGAATTAAAAAACGCTCTGATATTAAATAGATAATTAAAAAATCTATTACGTAGCAGAGCGTTTTTTTTGTAATTGATTTTTGTTTAAGAGAAAAATACAAAGCTGTAATCATAGCGACCGGCTGTTAAAGGCAATAAATAAGCAGATTTTGGAATTTATTAAGTTAAATTGTTTATTAGAAAATACAAATAAAAATTAAGTAGATTAATCATTCATTATTGTTCCTGTATTTTGGTGCATAGGTTGCACTCTTCAGTTAAGTACCTTCACGCGAAAACATGCGAAATCACGCACGCGAAAACGTGCGTTCTCACACAGGAACGCTGTCGAACGGGATAAACAGTATCCTATGTCCGTCTCCTGGCTCTAAGCTTCCTGCTCACCAATTTTCAGCCAAATCCGTACAGCTGTTCTTGAGTTATAAATAGTGTAACTAACACGACTTTCTTTTATATATATATATATATATATATATATATATATATATATATATATATATATATATATTTATCTGAGTTTGTGAAAGGATTTTTGTGAGAAAAGGACTCTTCTCTTGTCAAGAGTAACATTGTGTTCAATGCAACCTACTGGGCAGTAGAGTGAACGTGATTGCACATTCTAAGATTATTTTTCAAAAGAACGAGTGATTGGAAATATGTGCGTGGGAAATGGTTAGGAAGCGAACAGCAAGTGAGAAGTGGATGTGAACTGGGTGGCGAGGCGAGAAGCAGAGAAGGTTGGCAGAAGCGGAACAGCGGCACACACGGCCGTGAGCGTTCTAGTATGTTTGCCTCGGGCGTTTACGATGCCCACGGGTTGCCAAAATTCATTGCGTCCAATGCTCTGCTCACACCGCGCTCACCGGCGGTTGTTGTCTGTGAAAAGCTTTTTACATCGCCAGGAGTCACGCTGCCCTTTCCTTACTTTTAGTATTCCCATCCACGCCTTTTCAATTCCCTTCATTCTCCTCTCTCCATTCCTGCAATCCTCATCTCTGCCATAATACACGCACTTTCTATCCTCTCCCCATTTGATATGTCCTTATCCTTGCCCTTCTGCGTACTCTCCTTCACGCTCACCTCATCAACCTACCCATACTGCCCATTCAACCATTTTCTTCAAAAACTTACGCTCTCCTTCCTTATCCATCGCTTGCCCCCTCCGACCATCGAATAATCATCCCTGCTCTTCTCACTTCTCGTTTCCCCGTCCCATTGATCTGCCCACCAATCCATCTAACGGCCTCTGGCAGAATATATAAAAGGCGATGACTGACTACGACTGACAATGGCTGAAGTTATCGGCGGATTACTGCACGATCAATGCCAGCAAGGTGGTTAAGAGAACTTTGTTACGGAAAAATAAAAAAAAACAGAGTTTCAAAAAATCTCCTCCCTTCTTACGTTCTCCGAACACCATCACCTCTCCTGGCGCTATTCCTACTTCGCTCATCCCGCCCCGCCCCGTCTCGAGGCGGTGTAATTTCCCAAGGAATCGGGGAAGCGCGCAAGAAAACGTGTGGGATCCGCGGTTGTGCTATTTGGAATATTCCTACGCCACTCTCCAGCACACAACGCAACGCGCAAATGACGAGGATTTCATACTTCATATTTTCTTTAGCTACAGAATTACTTCGCGTCTAGAAAGCAGTAGTTTCTGTTTGCCTTGTGAACCATTTAATTTCAGACAAGTACGAAGAGAACGTAAAGTATATATTTGGTGATAAAAATATGACGAACAAAACGTGAAAAATACATACTTCGACCTAGAAATAAAATAATTATTACAATTCTTTGTTTGTATTGGATGGAACAATTCATTCCGAAGACAATATTCAAAGACATACTTTTGCACCATAGTTACGTTCTCGTAGCGTGAAAATATGCAGGTCACGTGGGCGGAGCAACTGCTGAACATCTTTAAACGTGAAGCAGGAGCCTCATCGGGGGGGAGGGGGGAGCAAAGGCAAAGAGCAGGCACGAAGGTACGCAGACCATGCCTTTCAAGCGTTACACAGCAGCGCGGCCCAAACATCTCGGGTATTCCCGATTACCCTTTTGCGATGGAGGAGGCGAGCGCGGCGGGGGTCGATGAGGAACGCCTCTGGGTGCGAATGGAGGAGTGATGGGGGGTGGGGGTGGGGAGAGGGTCTGCGGAGGCAGCAAGTCGAGTCCGGTCGATTCTTCCTGCGGAGGCCACTCTGGGCGACGCCAAGCAGCTCTACGGGCTGGGAAAGGGGAACAGGGCAAAGAGAATTGTAGCAAGGATGTGGTGTGGGGTGGTGAGGGAACGAGCAGTGTTGGAATACGGGCAGCTAAGGGGGCTTAAGTTGGCTCTTCACGCATATGGAGTCGGAGGCGATATGGGGTGTGATGGGGTGGGGTGCGGTGAGATGAGCGAGGTCGTGAAGTGAAGAGCGGTCCTCACGAATGGCAAGATCCCTGAAATACGGTTCCCAGAAAGAGGCAGGATATCGTTTTCTGAACTGTGCCAAGTATTAATTGCATCTCTATGCAGGGAGAAAATTAACTTACAGAGTGGATGAAATGAAATACACGAGTACACAATTTAACTGAAATAGAATTGTTGAGGATTAGAGGAGACCTTATGTATTAATTTGCTTCTAAGTGTGTGAGTGTGTAAATAAGGGCTGAGGAGAGAACAAGGAAGAGAAAGGAAAACAGCGCGCAGTTCGGGGCCCGTATGTTCGGGTACTGTTCCGACATTCGCCTGATATTGACCGGGGAAACCACAGAAAACCACCGATCAGAGCAACCGGCCGCTGGAAGTTTCCTCCAGACAGCCACTGAATTCGACCTAGAGTCGAAACCCCTGTGATGTACCTAGTGTCGAAAATCCTGCCAGCGTTAGGACTTGATCCCAGATCCCAGCTGCCCAGGGCTTCGCAGTGACATCAGTTGATGCCCTGAGCCACATCTCCCGGTCATTTCAAGAGGAGGAGGAGGGTCGACGGAAGCGATTTGGCGTTTTGTAACCGCTCACCCTAGCTACGCGACGTATCTGTTTCCAAGGTGTTTGGGACGTATTTACTCGCATTACTTTCTTCAAAACGCACGAGCATTTACTTCCAGAGCCATCAATCCATCTTCGGAACGCAGCGATCGGCTGTTTTGCTCACGTGCCAGTCCAGCCTCTTAATAACAGCTGGGCGCGAGGGCAGGTGTGCCTCGAAGACAAATGGCACCCGACGGGTGCTGGGCGAAGCCGGAGGAGGGGGGAGCGGTCCGACCACGCGCGAAGTATTGACTTCGCTGCCCGACACGCCCTTCCGCCCCCAACAGCTCCCTCGCTAGCGCAGTGGGCTGGACGCGCTCACGCCACCAGCAGACAACTTTCCAGATTTTTTTTTACTTTCTGGTATACGCACGTATATTCGGAGTAATATACGTAGTATGGAGAAAGTTATGTAATGCTGCGGAAAATCCATTTCGAGATTTTAACGGAAATACACGTTTTGGGGTCCCCTGATACCGAAAAAGTGTTTTTTTCAAAACGTCCGTTCATCTGTCCGATGTACGTGAACAACTCTGGCGTAGGATTTTTCCAAGCTGAAAAAACTCCAATCGATCTGGCCTGAGTCGAAGCTCTGCGATTTTGAAAATCATTCATTAGTTTTTAACATGAATCCCCTGGAACATTTTCAAAATTTTCTGAAAAGTGGCTCAAAATTTTTTCTATAAATTCTTGTAATAATAGAGTAAAATACATTTATAAAGGTGGCGTAGGTCTTATTTTCACTGATAACTCTGAATTTTCGAAAATTGCTTGTATATTTTTCGACGTCTACCTTCAACAACAAAATTGAAGATTGAGATTTTTCCTTCAAATGAATTTGTTATCCATAATTAGTTCTTTCATTAAGGTCATGCACATTTTTTAAAGATTTTTAGCAGTTTTTTGCGTGCAGTATGTGCGCAACATTCATTTTTTAAAGATTTTTAGCAGTTTTCACGCAACATTGCGTGCAGTATGTGCAATATTAAGAAATATCAAAAACAAGATTCTTTCGAAAACGGCTCCCATTTTTTTCTTTAAATTTTTGCTAGAGATAGTGCTAAATCCACTCTATAAGATGCCATTTTGACATCCATTTTGCTGTATTGTTTCATTTTTCAAAGATAACAAAAATGTAATTTTTTGACTTGTCTCTCACATCGTTAAATTTACATTAGTAAATACGCCATTTACAAAACAAACGCTATTTTCTCAAAAAACGGCTTCAATTTTTTATTCAAACTTTTTCAGCGGATAGTGCCAATTGCACTGTTTAATATGACATGAAGCTCATTGTAGGATATGCATTAATTTTTAAAAAAATTACACTAGCGTATTTTTTTTAAATATTTCGCACGCCAGTAATATGCACATTTTCAGCAATTGATATACACTAGAGCTTCAAATTACTTTAAATGTCGTTTTCAGAAAACAAAAGATTTTTCTTTTCTAATGGGTCCTCAGTTCATGATCTAAACTTACATAGAGCTGCTGGAACAGAATGGAGAAGCAAGAACAGCAAGTCAGTTGAACGCCAGAAAGTAGTAATGACAAAAATTACTTTTTCTTTCAACAATTATTCTATGGGTTTACAAACTCCGAAAATATATTTAGGTGTATTGAAATTTACGGGAAATTGTTATAGGTTTTTAATTAAATTTAATATTACTGTATATTAAATAATAATGTTACTTAATATTATTATAACTGAATCTGATATATAATACAATGCAATTGAAGTTCAGTACAATGAATCAAATATATCGCAATTAATTCTAATACCTAGCAGCACTCCTGATTATTAAAATGATTACAGCCAGTATTCTGTGAAGAAATGAATTGGCGTGGTCATCCGCTCAATTTCTTAGTCATTGATTTCTAGCTTCAAATTTGGGAATATTCGGATGTGTAACAATTAGGATGATGTTCCCACTCCTGGTTAAAAAAATATATTGAATGTAATTAACTTGAATTAGATTGAAAATGGTTCGTTCTTTGATATCAAGAAAAACTGAAGTTATTCTTATAATGAATGCTACTACAGTGCATATTATGTATGGGTATCTAGTTTTAACCTTTGAAATAAATGTTCTATTTTTCAGCTTTTAGAACGTTCTGGAAGGAAACTCTACACATAAAAATTCTCCTGTTTTATTCGCAATATTTAGCAAATGAGCATATCGATTTTCTGAATATATCCATTCCTACTATGAAGTCGCAAGAACTTCAAGATGACAGCCCACTGTGAAAAGCATGCTGCCCGCGCGTACATCCTAATTAGAGGATTCAGGCGCTGTCCGTCAGTTCGGTCCGGTGCAGCCTCTTACCCTTCATTGGGCGAATGGGCGGGCGGCAAGCGGCGAGCAGTGAGCGGCGGGCAGTCAGAGGTGGGCGGCGGACAGGGCGGGCGGCGGGCAGGGCGGGTGGCGGGCGAGGGGGCGGCAGGCGAGGGACGCGGCGGGTGGGCGGAGGGGCGGTGGGCGTGCGGGGGGAGGAGGGGCGGGCGGGGGCGGTGGGCGTCCGGGTGGGCGTGCGGGGGCGTGCGGGGCGTGCGGGGGGCGTGCGGGGGGCGTGCGGGGGGCGTGCGGGGGGGCGGGGGCGTGCGGGGGGCGGGCGCGGGGGGCGTGCGGGGGGCGTGCGGGGGCGTGCGGGGGGCGTGCGGGGGGCGTGCGGGGGCGTGCGTGCGGGGGGCGTGCGGGTGGCGTGCGGGGTCGTGCGGGGGGGGCGTGCGGGGGCGTGCGGGAGGGCGTCGTGCGGGGGCGTGCGGGGGGCGTGCGGGGGGCGTGCGGGGGCGTGCGGGGGCGTGCGGGGGCGTGCGGGGGCGTGCGGGGCGTGCGGGGGCGTGCGGGGCGTGGGGGCGTGCGGGGGGCGTGCGGGGAGTCGAGGGGCGTCCGTGTGGCGGGGGCGTGCGGGGGGCGGGGGCGTGCGGTGGGGGGGGGGCGTGCGGGCGTGCGGGGGGCGGGGGGGCGGGGGGGCGGGGGCGGGGGCGGGGGCGGGGGGCGTGCGGGGGCGGGGGGCGTGCGGGGTGGGGGTGGGGGCGGGAGAGCGGGGGGCAGGCGGGGAGGCGGCGGGGGGGGGGGGGGCGGGCTGGCCGCCGCCCGCCGCGCATTCGCCCAATGAAGGGTAAGAGGCTGCACCGGAGCGACCTCGTGGGCGGTGGGCGGCGGGGTAGTAGAGATCAATCGGTGGTGAATGTTCTAGACGACACGAATCGAAAAGAGGAAAATACTCATTTTTCGTTCTGGAAATATGCATTTTTTTAATGCATACTTTTGCAAGTAACCAAGTCTGTAGTCTCATCTATTTAAAATGTTCTCCATCGTATACCGAAAAATGTTGTCGAGGATATAAATTGGAATTTATCGTCGTGAATATTTAATACGTTTTTTGAGTTCTATCAGGAAAAAGCTTATGATTGTGAAAGCGTTTTCATGAATGTCCTAAATTAACAACGCTGTCTCATTGTCTCTAGGTTTAGTTAAGCTTAGTAGAATATTTCTTCGATATGCATGCTTGTTAATAAATTTCTTTATTTATATGAAATAAATGACAGTTAAATAATCGTAATACATGTTAGGAAGAGTGTTGTAATCAATACCTAAAAAGACCTGAATAAATTAAGTGGATTATCTAGGAAATTTCTATTCTATAATTTCATCTTATTTTTTGACATTAATATGATATTCATCGCCATTAAAAGGCTGTATTTTTTATATTCTATTACAAGTTTACTTATTGTGCGAATTAGTATGTAGAGAATATCCATTTAGATTTAAATATTGTAACGACACCGGAGTGTCACAATCTTCTTTTATGTTTTCGTCGCGTTTTCTTCTAAGACGCAACCTGTTGGCCCGGAAGTTTACCTCGTTGGGGCCTGCCTCCGCTTTCGCTGCTACCTGAAGAGACACGGGCGTCGCGCAGCCCCCGCTACCGTCTCTGTAATCTCCCCCTCCGCTCCCCCTGCCGGCCCCGCTCCCTCCTCCCCAACGCCCTCTCCGTACCGCCACCCCGCCGCCCCCGCACCCCACACCACCGCACACTCGCACCCCCCCCGCCACCCCACCCCTCACACTCGCACCGCCACCCCGCCGTCACGGTCCCCCATACCACCGCATACTCGCACCGCCCCCCCACCCCTCACACTCGCACCGCCACCCCGCCGTCACGGTCCCCCATACCACCGCATACTCGCACCGCCCCCCGCCACCCCCACCCCTCACACTCGCACCGCCACCCCGCCGTCCTCGTCCCCCATACCACCGCATACTCGCACCGCCCCCCGCCACCCCCACCCCTCACACTCGCACCGCCACCCCGCCGTCCTCGTCCCCCATACCACCGCATACTCGCACCACCGCACCGCCATTCCCGCCGCCCCCGGCATCACCATCACCGCCGCCCATGCCATCACTCCCGACGCTTCCGTCTTCCCCGCCACCCACACCGCATTCGCCTCTTTCTCTGCTCCCTCCGCCTCGCCGGCCCCTCCGCCGCGCTGCCACCGCCACCCCGTGGCCCCCGCCGTCCCGCCGCTTCCTCCGCCGCGGGCGACTTGCGAGCCGCAGAGGCGCTCGCGTCGGAAGCTAATAAAAACGACGGGGCGGCGGCCGACACTTAAAAGATGGCGGCCGCCCTCTGCATTCGCGCGCTTCTTCAGCTGTCACTGCCCGCTGCTTTCGCCGCCGTCACCATCCCCCCCCCCAGGTACCAGTGTTACAATCCTTCCCTCGTTTCCGGTAACCGCCACAGTCGCCTCTTCCGGACCACCCCGTCTCCTCTGTGTCCTTGCTGATGGCTGAAGCCGTCCTCACTCGGACAGTTCCGTTTCGTATCGCTCAGGGGACGGTTAAGAAAGCCGCATCTTTCGCTGTCCTCAGGGGTATGATAATTTAAAAAGACATTTTGATTTTAATGTTTAGTTGTTCCGATGAATGCACATGCACACTTTTTAGATATGATTTTTATTGATATGAGCTGAAACAATGGTTGAAATGCGATTGACTAAATGTTGACTAACGTGTGCTAAAGCTGGTCGTCCTCGCTAGATATAGAAACTAAAACAGTTGACAAACCTCCTTGAGTGAGTTCTTGAAGTTGATCTTCAGAGTCAGCTTCCGGGTCGGGCATTGGCTACGCGGCGAGGTGACACGAGAAAAGGTTGCGGTGGAGAGCTAAGACAGCGGCGGTGGCGGAGCCGCATTTCATGCTGCCTGGGAGCCACGGATGCCACGAGATACCATGCTGCCCCGCCTGCTCCGAGCCGCTCCGCGCCGCTCCGCCCCGCCCTCTTAGCCTGGATTCAGACCATCCCCTCACCGACCCGCCATCACCGTCTCAGCTCGCCTCTGCGTCTGGCCTTATCGCCCCACTCCGCTCAGTTCGACTCCGCCCTGCTCCACCTTCGCCACTGACTCTCTCCCTTCATCTCGTAACGCCCGCCCCGCATCTTCCTCTCCCTGATCTCTCCTCTCTGAACCGCTTGTCTCTACTCTGCCTCTCAATGTGACGCCCCTCCCCGCTTCTGTCCATGTTGCCCGGCTGCTCCACCCGCTCGTTTCATCCCCACTCCTATCCAACCCGCTCCTCTCCATCCCGCCATTTCCACCTCGCTCCAGACCATCCTCTCTCGGACCCGACCACAACTACCCACAGCTTGCCTCTCTTTACTTCTGCCACATCTCTCCGCCCAGATCCACTCCGCCCCGCTCGAGACAATTTCCTTCTCTCCGTCTTGTACCGATCGCCCCGCTTCTCTCTCTCCCTCCTCTCTTCTCTTCGAACCGATTCTCTCTCTCTCTCTTCCTCCTCTCCGCTTCTCTCTTCTCCGCCTCTCAAGCCTTGCCTCTCATCTGCTGTCCATATTGCCCGTTTGCACCCGCCACCTCTCTCTTCGCCCCGCTTTTGTCCAAACCACTCCCCTCCATTCTGTTACGACCATCCCACTTCTAAGCTAGCCACCCCTCCCGCTCCGGTTTGTTCTTCTTCACTCCTTTTCGTTCTCCTTCACCCCTCTCCTTTCCTCCCTCCTTTCAGCTCACGTTCGTTCCTCACTTCCTTCCTTCTCCATTTCCACGGCTCAGTTCCCCGTAGCTTCCCAACCGTCCCATCCTCATTACTCTCCCTCCGCCTTTCGGCTCGATAGCCTCGGCGTTTCCCCGCCATTCCTCTTCCCCGCCTCTTCTCTTACAGCTGCGTGCCGCCCCGCCCCCTCCTCCGCCCCCGCCCCTCCACGCACCGCGCAGCCACAGCGCAGCTACCTCCCGGCCATTTATTTAAATTAACATTTATCTGCCGCGCTGGGCCTCCCCTGGGGCGTGTGTGGCAGCCCCGCCCATACTCCTCCCAGTCACCTCTCCGCCACCACCCCGCTGCACTGCCTAGAGCCTCTGGAGCTGGGATCTCGCATCAAGTACTTCGCTATTATTACTACTACCACCACTACCTGTCAAAATGCAATTTTCCTTCCCTTTGTATTGATTGATTTTTTTCGTGTTTCCGTGCACGTCAACTGCTTTGGTCATTCGTCCCGTTAGTGTAGTGCATGTTTTTCTCGGGAGATGGCGGTGATCTCCCCCCGCTGGATGGCGAGATCCGGCGCCGACCTACCGTCGGCTAGTGGGGTTTCCCCCTAACTAGGACTCTCCCACCAGCAGGGCACCGCCCCATCCGGGACAAGCTCTAAGCTCCCGACCGGTCTACCGGAATATGTGGTAGTGTAGTGCATGTTAGTGTAAGTGCGTGTGTGTAAGGGGAGGGCATAGGACAAGGAAGAGGAAGGATAGATCGCGAGCAGTCCGTGGCCCGTTTGGTAGGGTACTGCTCCGGCATTCGCCTGGTGTTGATCGGAGAAACCACGGAAAACTACCAATCAGAGCAGCCGGCCGCTAGAATTCTCCTCGACAGCAACTGAATTCGACCTAGCTGGAAAGCTAGTGTCGAAAATCCTGCCGCCGTCAGGACTCGAACCTAGGACCTCCCGGTCAAAGGCGCTGCAGTAACATCAGTTGATGCACTGAGCTACCGCTCCCGGTCCTTCCCCTTGAACCATCCTTAGGTTATCCCACTCTAACAACGCAATTTTCGCTTCCACATTCACTACCGCCAGCTCCACCCGGCCTCCCCTCCCCCAGCAGTCGCTGGACCTGACCGGCCAGTAATTCCCGTCGCCGCAAGCCTACCGTGCACATCCGACGCTTTCGCTCCGAACTCGACCTTCCTGTCCGCCGTTTGTAACCTCATCACCTGACCGCTCGTTGTGTCATCGAATATCACCACCTTCGCCCTGGTGCTCTTCGAGCCCATTTGCTGCGGAGCCCTGCCCATTCAGGGCCTTCCCGTGGGATCCTCATCCCCCGACTCCCGTCCCACCACATCGACCATCGGACGTAGCTCGGCTCCTTCCACCGGTTCTTGCGCAAACACAGGCGCTCGCCCGCGCAGGCTGGCCAACCGCGAAGCACCAGGGTACACTCGCTGCTGCAATAACGCGACGGCAGATAAAAGGTCGCTAATCCGTATTGCACCCGGAGAGCAATAACACAAGTTTAATGAAATGGAATATATGATAGGTTCAAGTACAAAAGGTGGTTATTTTATTGGTTGATTATTTTGTGTTTCCGGGCACGTACTCTGCTACGGTTGTAAGTCTCGTCAGTGCATGTTAATTCCCGAGGGGTGGTGGTGTACGTCTTTGCTAAAAAATGAGACCTGGTGCCAACTTGCAAATGGACTTGCCGATATTTCCTTCCTCTAGGTATCTCTTCCAACGGAGCATCGCCCCAAATAGACAAGCTCTATGCTCCCGACTGGTACCCCGGCATTCGAAGCAATTTAGTTCATGTAAGTTTGTGTGTTTGTGTGTGTGTGTATGTTTATATGTGAAAGGAAAGATCAGAAGACAAGGATGAGAGAGGTAACCGAGTGTAATACACGGTCTGAAGACCGTGTAGCTCCGGCATTCACGTGCTATTGATCAGAGAAATCCAGAAAATTACCACTCAGAGCAGTCGGTCGCTAGAATTCTCAAGAGAGAGGCTGTACTCGATCTAGATAGTTATATCCCCCAAAATTGAAATATCTTGATCTCCGGAACGGCATAACTATATCTTTCTCCGAGTGTATTTACTATGCTACTGCTCAAAAGATTCTATCCTGCCAAAGTTAAGCGTGAAACATTTTTACATTCGGTAATCCATACAGACATCCTGATTTTCGGGTGCAAGATTACGTGTATCCCAGGAAGACGACAGAAATCTCGCCATCTGCGCTATCTTAAAAGCACTAATATACTTTAATTATAACATTTGCGAAGTTACTGCTCAAATGAATCTTTTTTTAAAATTTTATTTCTACCTGTTCAATTTTTACAATTTTTCAGGGTTTTGAATGAAAGATATATTACATAATTTATCTTTCATTCAAAACCCTGAAAAATTGTAAAAATTGAACAGGTAGAAATACAATTAAATAAAAAAAATGAATCTTAAACAAGGATTTTGTGAGTGAAAATTCGAAATCGTATTGTTGAGATGATTACAAACCTTTTCCTCCCTGAACTATAGAGTAGGTAGGAAAAGTAAAAATATGCATTATGAGCATATTTACATGTGATGCGATTAATATAATAGTTTTGAATAAATTGAGGAAAATCACAAAAACATGTTAGCATGAAGGAGGGGACATGGCTCTCATGTTTTCTCTCTGGATACTTTACTAGGTAATTGAGAAAGTGAGTATAGTATAAGAATATAAAGAAATAGAATCCTCAAAATGAAATCTGATAAAATTTACTTATCGTATCATATATCACTTGGTGAATTGAATGTGTTTTTCATGATTCAGATATTATTTTTTGTTTGATAATAACACCATTAAAATAAATATTTTATTATTGAGCGCACAGATAAATATTTTAAAAAGAATTAATGATAGGAAATTTTATACGGCGGGACACATCACGCAATAAATACGAACTTAGTATGACGTTTCGAAGAGTGGGAACATGAGTTAGGGTTCTCCCCCAGGCGCAATAGATATGAATGAAAACATGGGTGTTAGGGGGGACTTTACAGATTTGCAAACACGTCAAATGACTTATTACAGCCATATTTTTTTTTCATTTTGCATTAAATAACAATATATTTCAAACAGATTTTTCTCAGAGGTAAACGATTTGTTTGCAATGTAATTGTGTTCCGTACTGTTCACCGAAGTCCCAAAGAAATAATGTGGATGCGATTTTTGAATATATCTACATTTATTATTTATAAATTAATACAATTAATTGTTAGTGCTTCGTTTTGTTATGTTCTTAGATAATAAATGTACGTAGTATTTTTTGCAATCACATTTTGCTCTGTTCATAGTTACCATTCAAGTGAAGTTCATTTAATCACGTAAACTACTGAGAGCGATTACTTCAATTTGAAAATAATAATCTAGTCCTCATTTATTATTTGTTTATTGAACTTTAGGGGCCCTGCTACACAGAAAAATCATTGAAGCTCGGAGTAGTTGATTGCGACAATGGCGATGAATTAACTGATGATGGAGCAATGGTGGGATGATAGGCAAGGGAAACCGAACAAAACCTATAAACCCTACCGAGAGCTGTGTTCACGAGAAATTCCACATGGATTTACTGGGAATCAAACCCACCTACAGCAGTGAATGGTGTATGCACCAGCCAACACACCACGTGCCACATCTTTTCTTTCTTTTCTTTTTTTTCCAAACGTGAGACATAATTAGTGAATATGAATAAGTAGAATTATTTATAATTTGGAATTAAAAGTCACTTACAATTTCATACAAAAATATTGGCAAACTGTAAGAGTATTTGCAAACTTTAGAGTAATACCAACACAGTGTTCGAACACAGAACCTGTAGGCCAGAGGTGTGCAACCATTTTTACGCACGGTTCTGGTGTCAAACGAGGATCGCGAGAGTGGTTTGTCACAAAGAACTCACCCACACATACCCTTTCGGGGTAAATGGAAACTTCCATAAATTATGTCGCTGGGATTTTAACACTTTTATTTTCTACCCTTTTCTCTTGTCACGGCTCGACACATCCCGTTGAACAGCCCACTGGCGTGAAATTACATCGCGTTAGTCATGGGCTTGCGCTTAATGACATTCCTCTAATGATTCTGAATAGAAAACACGATCGGGAAGAGGCGACATTCATGTCTCCGGCAAGTGCAGCACCAGCCATGTCCCCGTAGCGACAGGGAAACGAATAACCCGCTTCCTGACACACGCGAAATGGATGCGTTGGTGAACTGAGCATAATGAGGGCTTTGAAACAAAAAAAGGGTTTTGTGCAGATGATTTTTAGCTTTCGAACGGTATAATGGAAACGCATAATAAGTTTGGCTTCATTTGAATGTTTAGCAATAAAAATAGAAAATACATCTACTGTCAATTTTCATTTAGCGGAAATTAGAGTTCGATAGAAATTGTTGTCTGTGCACTTTCACGAAATTTATTCCGATAACTTTGCCACGGATGTATTGTATGGTATTGCTTCATAATAGTTACGCAGAGTATGCTATGTTTAGTACTTATTGCCACAGAAACCTATGTTCATATTGGATGTATAAAATATTAATGCAATTTTTTTAAAGTTAGTCACCTCTACTAGGAATTGAATATAAAATATTTATTTGAAATAAATATTCTATTTCGTGTACATATTCAGTTCGTAGCGAAAGAAAAAAAGGTATGAATTAGTTCAAATGGGTCAAGAGCATTTGCTTTTTTGTTGGGAGATTGATTTTTAATTCAGGACAGTTTTTAAATATGCAAAATTTAACACTGTAATACTGTGATGAGGTACTTCACCGGTCACATAAGCACAAAAAAATAAATACTTAATAAAAAAAACCTTCTTAATAAATATAAACTTCTTAATAAGAGACATTCTTTGTAATATATACGGTGTTTGTAATATATTACACGGAATTTGCACGGTGAAGCGTTACAGCAATCGACATCATTATTATCAATCTTTTGTGCATGCTTATTTCGTGTTGCGCATCACTTTAGTGCCTCTAATCAGGCGCAGATGATCGAGATTGCAGTCGATTGCTGTAAGCTATTCTGTACTATTTTCTATTGTGTTTTTAACAGGGCTACAATGGTATACATTCGAGGTTTTAAAGTAAAAATCTGACGATGAGAAACTGGAAAATAAGGAACAACCATAAAAAAAATTATAAGTTTCCACATCGAATTACTTTACTAGCTTTTCTTTCAACTTAATAGCAAAACAAAGAAATATAAATGTAATGCGAAGAAAATTGAATCAATGTTTAGAATTATTTCCAAAGTTAGAACCATAGACAGAACGGTTAGTTGACAAACCGTTTTCCTTTTAACTCGTGTTTTCTTTCCAAAAGGAACACTAAGAAAGAACGTTCGCATTCTTGCTAAGGATCACGAAATCTGAGCGGAATTATTTCACGCTGCCGGCAGTTTTCTTCTTCTTCTTCTTCTTCTTCTTCTTCTTCTTCTTCTTCTTCTTCTTCTTCTTCAGATTTGTGATCTACTCCAGGGCTACTCAAATGCAAGAATTCGCTGCAGATGCCCGCGTGCCACTTGCACATCACTAAGTGGGCCGTCCACTTGAGCAGCCCTGTTCTACTCTACATCTTTTCAACTTCAAAATGAGACACTTTCAAATCGAAAACAAGTACTTTCAAATTGGGAACATACACCCTCAAATTGGGAACAATTTCGTTCACATTGAGACACATCACACTCAAAGTGAGGCGTATAATTTTAATATTGAGAACACACAACTTCAAAACCCGAAGTAAACAGGCAAGTTGTTTTAGTTGACAAAAGTCGGTTATGTTATTGTGTTGTTTAGTTTTCAAGCCTGTTTTTCATGTTGATTAATTATGCCGTATATTAAAAGAAAGCATCAAACAGCAAATATGTGCTTTATTTAACAATAATGGAGATTGGAGAAGTCAGACAAATACATTAGGAGCAAAATGTAAAAAAACAAAAATAAAGCATCGTTTGCTTATAGATGGGTGAAGAACCAGAACAAAAGCAAACAACGGGGTGGAAGGAGAAAGATCAAAATTACGGAAGCACATCCTGAATTAGTTATTGATTGTGGTGTATTGGTATTGCTTATTGTGTGTGACATTGAAAAAGTATAGTACAGACGGGTGCCCCATATATTGCACTAGAGTTAAGAGTTCCAGTCCCACGTAGATTATCAATGTTTTTGATTTGTGACAGTGGCAAGGAGGCAACGACATCACACAACTTTCCCCCTTGATAATTTTCTTAAAATTTTCTTAGATATTAATCGAGAACCCGTTGAGGTCAGGCTTCAGGGGTCTCGAGTTATGCCGGGGTTGGAAAGATGCAGGATAATTCCCAGAGTTTCTCAGGGCACCCCAGATTTCACCTTTCACGTTTGCACACTCTTCCTGCGTCTTCAGATCAATACCCAGATTTGTGAATCCATGAGTCCTTTTACAACGTTTTTTTAAAACAATTTTGCACTGAACCTAAAAAGGGAATTTATAGTGCAATGTGACGTAACATTATAAAATTGCAAAGCACTATAATCGAGGTATTTGACGTAATGCCTTTTGACAAGCTGCAATGTGATATAATTTTCTAATTAATTGTAGTTATTATGTATTGTTGTAAAAATTACCGATTGTAATGTGAGTAAATACTTTCATCAAGCAGTATTACGTAATGATTGTGTTGTTCTTTTGGACTCGGTTGATTGGTTGATTCTTTTGTATTACTG
Source organism: Teleogryllus occipitalis (assembly GCA_011170035.1). Lineage (NCBI taxonomy): Eukaryota > Metazoa > Arthropoda > Insecta > Orthoptera > Gryllidae > Teleogryllus > Teleogryllus occipitalis. The sequence goes on along the minus strand of BLKR01014778.1, from coordinate 200,509 downwards.
GGCGTGTCAACTGCTACAGCTATCACTCTCATAAGTGCATGTTACATATCCTCTAGGGGGCAATGCCCCAGCCGGGACAAGAAACTAAGCTCTCGACTAGTCCTCGACAATGCCCCAGCCGGGACAAGAAGCTCTCGACTGGTCCCACATTTTGGGTAGTGAAGTACATGCGAGTGTGTGTGTATGTATATATGTGCATGGATGTTTGTTTGATTGATTTTTTCGTGTTTCCGGGCGCGTCAACTGCTTGGGTCATTAGTCCCGTTAGTATAGTGCATGTTTTTTCGGGAGATGCCGGTGATCTTTCCCCGCTGGATGGCGAGATCTGGCGCCGACCTACCGTCGGCTAGTGGGGTTTCCCCCTATCCCGGACTCTCCCACCAGCGAGGCACCGCCCCAGCCGGGACAAGCTCTAAGTTCCCGACCGATCTCCCGGAATATGTGGTAGTGTAGTGCATGTTAATGTAAGTGTGTGTGTGTAAGGGGAGAGGATAGGACAAGAAAGAGGAAGGACAGATCGCGCGCGGTCCGTGGCCCGTTTGGTAGGTTACTGCTCCGGCATTCGCCTGGTGTTGATCGGAGAAACCACGGAAAACTACCGATCAGAGCAGCCGGCCGCTAGAATTCTCCTGCACACAGCGACTGAATTCGACCTAGCTGGAAAGCTAGTGTCGAAAATCCTGCCGCCGTCACGACTTGAATCTAGGACCTCCCGGTCAGAGGCGCCGCAGTGACATCAGTTGATGCACTAAGCTACCGCTTCCGGTTGTATGGATGTGTGTGTATGGATGTATGTGTGAATGGATGTATGTGTGTATGGATGTGTGTGTGCGCGCGCGCGCGTGTCATGTATATATAATATGGAGAGGAGGGAACATATATGAGTAAGAAAATATCGCACGCGTTCCGTGACCAGTTATTTAGGGACTGCTGCGTCATTAACCTGGTATTGATGGGACTGACCTCAGTAAACTATCGTTCACATGAGGCAGATAATAGAATTATCCTCCAGAGAGGCGTGGTATTCCACCAGCTTTGTTTTGTCGAAAATCTGCACCTGTCGGGACTACAACCCTAGAACCTCCCGCTCAGAGGGCAACAGTTGATACCTTGAGCTAACTCAGCCTGTTCTTGACCTCAAAAAACTAGTGGTGCTAAAAAAGCACGTACTGTCTCGCACTATCTCCGCGCAAAATTACGCGATTAGTTCTCAATTTTTGAAACATTTTACATGACCTTATTTCAAAATCTATCTTTAAGGAACATATTTTATTAAGCGAAAAATCTTTATCTATGATATTTTAGTTGTAGGAAGACTCCGAAAACATTTTGAACTTATAAAAAACTTATAACTTCTCAAAAAAGTAGGGTTTTTCAACGAACATGAGACCTGCACCATTCTCTTAAACGTTGTTCACACTACACAACAACAGAGTTTAATAAAAAGCGATGGAGCGATTTTTTAAAATTTTGAAAATGTCCCTGAGATTTCATGTTAAGTACTCCCCAAAACTGCAATATTCTTCTTAAATTCAAGGGGCTGCGGCATCAGCCAAATCCATTGACGAATATCAATTTTGGAGAAAATCGGATGAACGGTTTAGCCGTTAGAGTTGTTCACAGATGGGCGGACAGACGAACGGACGGCGACTCTACTCCGTAGCGAGAAAGTCATACATTATCAATAATTTATCACTTAATTAGTAGTTTATAAACCCAGGTATTAATTTTTTGATGTTTTGAAGCTAACAATGTAGAAGTGCTGTGACTGGAGAAAACAAAAACCACTTTTGACAAGATTCATTAAAACAGCTAGAACCTTTTTCTCCATGGCAGGAATACGGTCATCCAGATTCCATCCCGTCTCGCCCGCGAGGGGCGACGCCGCCGGGCGACGCCAGGGGCGTGGGCGTGTTCGAAGGCAGAGTCCCTGCTCGAGCCGTCGTTCGAGATGAGAGATTGAGCACGCGGCCCCCTTGTCACCCAGTGGCTCCGTTCCAAAGGGTTCGTCTTCTCCCCCAAGTCGCGAGTGATTTTGCACAAGCAGCTAATAAAGTGTATGCATAAACGGAGCACGTGTGGAGTGCGCTGAATAGATGGCGGCCATTCAAAAGTATGAAGGCATTTAGGATAAGTTTGCTTTTCGGAAATTCGCCATTTTGACTTGCTTCTTTCGCTTATTTAGAATTTAATGACGAGGATTTGACACTCAGTATTCGTTGTATAGCCACAAGAAACGCGACTAGCCAATAAAAAATTTTTAATGCACATTTCGATAAAATAGATAGAGTTTATAGGACTCACTTTGCACAAGTATCTACTAATAATGTATTTTTACTTAATTGAACTAAATCAATGAAAGGAAACGCTTCCCCCATCCCCTCCATATATATCATTGGCTTGGAGAAATTCTCTTTCGTAAACTTAGGTTTTATGGATATTTTACTAAGAAGGTGAGTTACGCACGCAACTTTCATATCAATTACGCTTAACGATTTTTTGAGGTACTGACATTTATACATCGCTTTCCTCATGCGTTTCATTTATTCATATGCTTTAGCGTCTGTCAAAACCTACTCGCATCACGCTTGAGTGAGTTGTACCACGCTAGAGTACAATAGGGCGGCTCCTCAGGGAATATTTAAAAGCAAACCAAAAAAAGAGGAAATTCAATCATTAATTCTGCGTTGGCCCGGTGGCTAATTGTAACTTTAGAGGTGGCATCACAATACTTGGCATCACAATTACGTGTTCCTTTGGGAGTATATGATTAGATCACATAAAGTGTTAACTATTTATTTGATTGGCAGTTGAGTTCTGTCATCAACTGTCCGCTCATTCAGATCTCTAATTAAAAATTAGTTAACATCAATATCCCAAATAACAAGTAGAAGAATCCGCAAAATCAAACTCGTGAGATCACTATACGCTCACATTTTATTGATATTCTGAATCCCAATTCCCTTCTCTGCAACAACATAATTGAAATTATAAATGAAAGATTGCAAAGAACTTTCTTGACAACATTTGATATCAAGAAAATTTCGTTTCCTTATTATAGAAACTATTTATATCGAATCCATCCAGCGACAACTTTCTTTTGATAGTAATTCCGTAAAAATAACCCAACTTGGTAACAGCTCTCGAATTTGGCGGAATGACAGCTCTAGATAATGCACGCGCATTGTATATCCCATCCTATACTGACTGAACTGGACTGCTATTTCCGATAGGTATACGAAACATTTCCATGACGAAATATAGAAATTCGAAACAAACGTCTAAAAGGTCTTAATTTCTTCATTCAATTTGTATGCAGCAACTGTACAGAATACATGGCTTACGCCCCTTTTGGATCCGTTATTAGACCGACAGTAGGTTAATTGTAAAATGTAAAATAGGTTTAAGACTGCTTTAGCACAAGCGATGTAAATAAAATATCCAAAGAAACAATACATTACTAATAGTACTTTTATTAAAATTGAAAGTGGGAGCGAACCCTGTTATTTCTTAAACTTGTTTCTTGAAAGACTCTGTAAATCCTCGAATTTCTGAAATCCTTTACCTTTAATTGCATTAATGATACTACATTTTATACACTACATTGCATTGGAAGAAAACATACTGAGATGAAATGTGTCACAATAAATTGTGAAATTTCATGGCAGATTGAACTATAATTACAATTATATATTCCTTTTTCTTCTAGTACACGAATGAGCAGTTCTTTTCAGGCTTCGAGGGACGCTGCACAGCAAAATCCTAAGTGACGTGCATTTGCTTTCGGGTTCCACCACTTGCAAGGAGATGGCAGCACTAGTCCATAGGCGCGACGCGACGCGGCGCAGCTGTCCACACGCTCTGATCGACTTTGAATCGACAACGGGGATATGGCCGTGAGGAGAAAGAAAGGGAGAAAGAGAGAGAATGAGGGAGAGAAGGAAGGCAGGGGAAACTGTTGAAAAGTCAAGCAGCTATTTCAATGAGCGTAAGTGAAGTTCGTACTCAATAAGAACAGTGAAAAAGCTTAGTACTTAGCGAAACGTAAAAGTGAAGTGAACAGCTATTGAATTACTATTATTACTGACATGAGCGTCATAAAATATATTTGGTATAGACTTATAGTCTAATATATGATGTGATAAGAACAATATTTATTTAGGGTCATAAATATTGTTGAAGTATATGCATTTGTTCAGTGACAAATTCCAAACCAATTCATAGGTTTTAAGATTTAAAGACATTACCTCTACAGTACTATTAGAGCTACAATTTTTGGGCGTTATGTTTGTGTTTATAAATTATTTAGATGTCGATATATTGAGATTCGATGTTTCATCACTTTAAAAAATCGAATAGTTTCCTTTCAAAAAAGTAAACAACCTATTTTCGTTTAACTGTTCCGAGAGAAACTCAAATTCGCGTTACAGAACCACCAGGAGATCGAGGACTTCCTACAATTGATGCGAAAGGTTGAAAGCGCGATCCACGACAAGAAAAATCATTATAGAGAATATGTGTAGGGGAAGTCATGTAGAGAGCAGAGTGTGGACATTCCATAATACAATAATGAGATGTAATACAATAATCTAAAATTATTAGATTGCAATGTAATATAATAAAAACGATCGTTGAGTGAAGAGGCAAGATGATCGGGATGAGTACATGTAAAGGACTGGAATAGCTTTCGATTCAGAAGAGGGTACTATGAGGGCATAGAAATCCAAATGAGCTGAAATATAAAAAAAGAGACTGAAACAAATATGGCAACAGTGCACAGAAAAATACGGCTTTAGGAACGAAAATACTAGTAGAGAAGAACGAAAGATAGAAGGGATTCAATACGAAAGAGAAGTGTGTGATTGAGGGACAGAATGGGCGGGACCATACAGAAACGTTATAAGATGAGTGTCAATAATTATGAGAGAAGTAGAAAGATGGAAAAGGTTTCGGAGAAAAAAAGCAATGGAAAGGAGATTAAAAATGAATAGAGAATTCCGTTTAGTATGATTGAAAATACCAATAAGAAATAGAGTAAACGAAAAACTTAAGAAGGTAAGGGATTGATAAAATAAGAATTTTGTTAAGAACTACGAAAAAGAATCAAAGATAACGCAGGAGAATGGCAATTGTGGTGGATCAAAGGAAGTGCTCGAACCTAGAAAACAGCTGGAAAAGTAAGAAGGAAGTTTTGGAGGAAGTGATAGTTACAATAAGTGCTAAGATGGAGACCACAGGAAACGTTCTATTACGTAGCTGAGAACAAAGATGTTGGCGTTGCGAGGTGATGCGAGTCCCCACAGGAAGAAAAGTGGGCGGCACACGCCAATAATAGACCCAGAAGGGACGACTGGAAAGTACTTCTCAGGTGGGGATGGTACCGACATGCAAAAGGCATAGCTTTGTCGGAGGCAATAGAGGCAATACAGCGGAAGGAAAGGAAAACTTCAGAGAAGGCGCAATGAGGAAGTAAGCGGTGGCAACGTTTTCCCCCGAAGCCCAACTCCTAGAAAGGCACCCCTCCTCCACCCTTCCCTTACCCCTGCGAACACCCCCGCGTTCCATTCCATCCCTCGTGCCCATCACTACAGAGATGGCGACCAAAAGGGCTACTGCATTAGTGACGCTGCCGTTCTAACACATTTCTTTCCCCCGAACCGCCCCTTCCCCCCCACAACCCTGGGATCGTAGTGCGGCTCCATCGCCACCTCACCCCTCCCAACCCTCTTCCACTCACACCTCATTCTTACGGCCGCTTTGCCGCTTGCGTTCGGCCTTCGCGTCCTCGTCGCCGAGGCCGCCTGCGTCTTAAAGAGGGCGTATCCCGATTGCATCGCGCGTTCAACTTTTCCTAAGCTGATCACCTACCTCCCGAAACAGGCATTTCTCGATTGCATCCTGATCGGGTTTTCTCGTGAGTTCACGAAAGAGTTCGCCTAGCTGTCATTGATTCCAAGATCGTCCTCTCACTTTCATATTTGAAGAATGTGAAAGACAAAATTACTAATGCTACTTTTAATCTTGTTCAATTCGTATAACTCTAGTATCATAATGGTCAGAAAGAGTAATGAAAAAAAGGAATGTAATTTTGTAATAAAACAGAATCGGATATTCATTTATTGATGCTGATTTCTATATACATCCCAAGGAGGAGAGAAAATGCGCCATTCTTTTCTTAAAATAAACAGAATTAAAAGAATATATTTTAGTTAGATAACGTGAACAGATCCGACGTTTCTGCCACACTCAACTGCGTTCAATGTTTTCTCTCGATTAGTGCGAGAACATCTGTTTGCATTACTCAAAACGAAAACAAATAAACCATTTCCTCTTTCTCCATACCGAAAAAGTGACCGGGATGCAATCGGGCTCTGCTTTTCCAGGTAGACAGAAGTGAAAGGAGATTAACTGATGTTAACAAAACCTGATTGCGGGATGCAATCGGGCGATTCCTCTTTAGAGAAGGCGGCAGAGGGCTTGGGTGGTAGAAACGCTGTCGCAGGAAGCAGTGCTACCGCTCAAAACCGCCCTTACGTCCGCTGGCAAACCGCCCCCCCCCATTCCCACCTTTCCGTCCGCCACCCCGCGGTGACAACCACGCTGTCCGTCCACGCGCACCGCCTCCGCCCTCGCCACTGGCATAGACTAGTCCATCACCACCGCACAAACCACCTCTCCGCATCCCACTCCTCCTCCGACCTCACCCCACTGTCCTTGTGTCGCGTCATTCCCACCCCGTGTGATGGTAATCTTGTAGCGTGAAGCCAAAACCTCCTGCACCGCCTCTCCGCCGCTGCAGCCTGAAACCAGCCACGCCCCTCCCGCGCTAGGCTCAGGATAGCGCAGCCTACCAGTGCCACCGACACACCCCGCTGAGCTAAGCCCCCTGCCACCCCGTTCCGAGCGTTCACTCGTCCGACCACTCTTCCTGACCACCCCGACCCCCACCGTGGTCCCTTCTACCTCGCACGTCCCTCCAACCTGGCCATCTACTCGGACGCCCGTCCACCTCGTCCATTCACCCTGACCGTCGCTCATGCCCATCTATCTCGCCCGTCCACTCCGCCGATCCACCTCGCATGTTTTGCCATTCATCCACCCTGCCCGTCGACCCTGCCCGTCCACACTGCCCATCCACTCCATTCGTCCACCCTGCACGTTCACGCCACCCTTCCATCCTGCTTGTCTCTTTTATACGTCTACCCCGCACGTCCACCCTGCCCATCCACCCCAATCGCCCACCCTGCTGATCCATCCTGCACGTTCACGCCCCCGTCCACCCTTCCAGACACCCCTACACGTCTATCTTGCCCGTCCATCCCGCGAATCCACCCTCTCCGTCCACCCCTCCCATCCACCCCGCACGTTCGCCCTGCTCGTTTACCCCGTTTCACTGCGACCCTACCTACCAAACCCTACCCGCCACCATGTCTTGCCTGCGTCCCCGCACCCAATCCCGCTTTCCTCCTTCGCGGCCCCGTTCGCGTTGTCGGCGGTGGCAACGTCGTGGCGCGAAGTCGACCTGCTCCACAGCCCCCCGGCCTCCGCCTCCGCCTCGGCCCTCCCCGCCGCCGGCGTCGGGTGGCGCGCCCTGCCTCGACTGCCGTGGCGCTAATTAGAGCCGCCTGCGGCAAACAGTTTCTTGTTGCAATTAAAGGCGTTAATTTAGTTCCCCGTCGAGGCGGCGGTGGAGGCGTCGACGGCGGCGGGCGCGGAGGCGTGGGCGGGAACAAGGGCACAGCAGCGGAGGCGCAAGGCGGCGACGGGGACAGCAGCCAAGTTGGGATCTGAAGGCGCAGGCGGTTGCGCGGGCGAAGGCGGAGGTGAAGGTGGAAGCGGAGGCGGAAGGCACAGGGCGCAGGGCGTAGGGCGCAGACTGAAACAAAAGTCGGGGCTGTAATTAGGACAAATGTGGAAGGCAGATGCAGAGATGGTGGAGGCTACGTGCTCGAAAACAATGCCGGGAGGCAGAAATGACTAGGAGGTTCAAATATGAGGGGGAGGGACACTGACGAGAAGGTAGGGACCAGAGGGCGAGGCGAGATGACGTATATACGGTCGGTATTCGCTTTCTTGTGCTCCGTTGACCCTACCTCCAACTTTCATCATACCTAGTTAAATTCTATCGAGCGGCAGAGTAAGAGTACAAAAAACAAATCTTACTTTTGTCCTTAGACATTTTACTCCAAAAGTATTAAAACCAGTATTAAAACCTTTCGTATGTGTGATTCAAATATTTGCCACACCAGTTTAAACCTAACAATATAAAAAAACTACACCTGGATTCAAAACTGTAACTCTCCCGTGAAAAGTAGTTATTTGTAATTATATTCGTACACCCAGGCACGGTCAATTTGCTAATCAAAAGTAGCAGCGAACATTCTGAAGACCTTGGAAAATAGTGAATTTTCGCTCCCGCGTAATGGAAAATTTGTTCATACAAACATATTGTTTTGATAACAGTTTCAGATTAGCCCTTAAACGTCCGAATTAATTTTTTAAAGTTCGTTCTTGATTTCACGTTTTACTTGGGAAAATTGTCCCTAAAACACGTAAATCTGAAGGTTTTTTACAATTTACGTTTTTCATTTTTGAAATATTTGCTGATGCCATATGGTATCACGGGGCGCTTACGAAACTCAAAAGAGTTTCATTTTAAAACTTTTCATTTTAAAACTGTTGTTGTAAATAAAATGAACATAACAATCATAGAAATCCAGAATATAAACAATGTATGAATTTTTGTGAAAACACTTAACGTTTAGTCCTACATTGAATTTTACACACATGGTTCTTTCAAATGAAGAGCAACTTTCACCTGCACATAGTCGTCTATTGCAAGAGATGACGTAATGATTAAGTCCATCAAATATTAGTCCAGGTAAAAGACTTCTTGCGATTGAAGGCCGTTCTACACGATTAGTGCGAATGCCATAACGGCCAAGATATGTCTGAGCCACCATTCGACGGAATTTCACCTGTATTATTTGGTTGTTTTGTTTGTACAAAAACTAGGCATTCATCACAGAGGCGTCCAACAACAATGTGAAAATGCGCTAGTACCACTTTTTAGATCGTATTACGATTTTATACGTATTGCGCAATTCCTTGATAAATAAGATCTGTGACTTCCATGTTTGCATTGTATTATGCAATGCAATTCAAGCGAGGAACATAGATGGGCTTTCTCACAGCCTGAGAATATCTAATGAACTCTGCACAGCAGAAAGAAACATTTTTGAAGGTTTAACGATAATCGCGTTCGTAAAATCAACATTGGCGCGGCATTCAGCATTGATCAGTAAACACAATTCAACACAGATTAGTAACAAATTGTTGTTTAAAAACGAATGAAAAAATTATTAATACCAAACAATTTTCTGATACCATATGGTATTATAGACCGCTAATGAGTTGATCATTTACCAACGAAGTAACTGACCTCTCTCGAATCTATCATGTACCAATACGTCAAGTCAAGAAAACGTGTGAAATTAGTTAAAATTCATTCGTACGTGAATTCTTTAAATTGTCCTCGCTGTAGGTGTGCAAGGCACGAAGAAGGGATCTATACGAATGCATTAAAAGGCAAATATTAGGGCAATGAAAATAGGGAAGATGAGGAAAGAGTAACGTGTAAAATATTTCAAAAGGCTAGTTGACATGTGAACATGAGTTTTTAAATGGCGAGTAGTATAGTGAAACGTGAAAATCAAGTTACTGACTGCAGCAAAACTGAAAGAACGAAAGTCCAGTAAAATGCTGTGATAATTAAGAGAAATAGGTGTAAAATATCGTATTTCGATAGTGTTGAAGTAGGGTTTGTCGAAGACTGAAAGAAAAAAGTTTGCAACTGAAGACCTGGGAAAATGTTCATGGTATAGGATTTCTACGTAGGCAGCATCATTATTTTCAATGAAATGTGAACTAGAAATCTCTTGTTAATTAACAGGCTTAACATAACTTGTTGGGGTTGTTTCTTGACTATTAAATGCGTACTGTCCGAGAACAAAAAAAATGTGAAGAAGAATTTTCATAGAGAATTCTGAATCATTAGTTCAGTTAAGCTTGTGGAAATACGATTCACAAATCATTTCACTCTTGATGTCGGAGGAGAACATTCCAAGTCGACAAAGTATGTATCAACAGATTCCATGAAGAATTAGGACCCGATACGATGGAATTTTTCAGAAATGTCGATAAAATGTAATATTCATGGAATATTTTACATTGAATAGCATGCTTTAATAAAGTGAAATAGTTTTAATATATGTGGAGATTGTTATCAGTTTAAGTTAACTCGTATCTGAAAAAAAGTACCAGCAATTGTCGGTAATGAACTTCTCTGTAATCTCATCGCTATCATCACCACGTCTATCATAATAATCAACCCAACTACAACTACCATCACTCTCATTGTATTGTATCATCATCAAGACAACCGTCGCACTCACCTCTCTCACTCCGCACTCACCACTCCCGTCACAACTACTACCGTCACTTTCCCCACTACACCACACCATTCACATCTATTTATCCACATCTTGTGTTGTGTAAGGTGTAGCGTCATGTTGGCTGCCCTGCATGGGAGGAGGACGCAAAAGGCTTGAATATCTGAGAGCTGAGTAGCTAGGAGTCATGGCGTTGGGGATTGCAGATATATTTAGAATCAGGTGACGCTGACTTTGCTTGTCTTGTAGCTATTTGTCACGTGGTAGATGCAAACCTCCCTCCCACGTTCAACTGTGGTCAGATGGGGATGAGCCGTCGGGTCTCGAGTTATACTTTTGGATGTATTAGGAATTGTAATGCAGAATTATTATCTGATCCTGGATAGAACAACACCCTGATTAGGTGAGCATTTTTTAACAAAACACGTGTTCAAATTGGGTCATCTACCTCACGCCGGAGGGTTTTGTTCTTGAAAATCTCACGCATTGCGCAAACTTCACACGCAGGGTGGAGCGTATTCGTGCGTTGCACGAGTGACAAAAGTCACAGGAGTGGCGCAGTAGGAGCGTGCACTCGAGGCGGGGGTCTCTTTAGTAAATGTGGTGTATCCAGACGGTACGGTGCATGCTGGCGGTCGGGAAATACCGGAAAGTGTGTATGGAGTAGTTTCATTGTATTATTTGTACATTATTTTGTAAATAAAACCTGAATGTACTTTCCATGTCTGTGTGCTTACTTCCTCAACGCCACAGGGGCAAGTATTTATATTGGCGGCGGGTGCGCCGTCGTAAGCGCGCGCTCTGGGAAGGCAGCTGCACTTTGCAGCAAGCGCAGGACTCTCTCCAGCAACTCCGAGGCAAGAGAGCGAGTCTGGGCTAACAGCGGCGTCCGATATTTAACAGGCCCGCTAGCGCCATGAGGGCAGCGGAGAGAGAGAGAGAGCGAGAGAGAGAGAGAGAGAGAGAGAGAGAGAAAAGAGCGACAGAAAGAAAAAGAGAGAAAGAGAGCGAGAGAGAGAGGAAGAGAGCGAGAGAAAGAAAGAGAGAGATAAAGATAGCGAGAGAAAGAAAGAGAGAGATCGACGAGTGAGCGTCTGGCGAAGTGAAATGACTAGAGGACTGCTTACAACGCAATTGCTTGCAACGCAATGCAGTCAGCTACTCTGTTGCTATCTGCATTGCGTTTATGAACATCTGATGAACATCATTTAGAAAATTGAACTTGATTTTTCTCTCCCGGTGAAGTGTATACAAGTATATACAAGTGTATACAAGCTCGCCAGGAAAGTCTCTCCGCCGTGGAACCTTGCTAACGAGAGTTCTAGCAACAGAAATTATGTTGGTAGCACGAGTTGTTGCTGGTAAAAAGTAAATTGCGTACTCACCTTAATCATAACAGATAGTGAAAATGTTGCCCCGTTTCCTTATGATCCGACTCCGCTACCAACATACATGTAATTCTTAGTAGAAGGCCCTGACTTGGCTTAGTGCGGAGAGACTTTCCTGGCGCACAATATATAGTGCAAATATGAGAATATTGAAAAGAAGTGCAAAATTAAACCTTTGTTATTGTTACGTGTGTGTACCGTATGTTGGATACATCATGTCACCACATCATTACCATGTTCACCCCCTAACACTTTCCCTATCGCTTTCAGCGCAATCGCTTCCCAACCCAAATTCTTCGGCCTCCTGCAGCTGGGCGCGCGGGCGAGAGGAGCCGCTGGCAGCGGCGCCTACAGGTGTCCGCGCGGGGCGGGTTGTGTGCGCTTCCAATAGAGAGCGGCAGCGGCGGGGGCGTGGAGGGGAGGGGGCGGCGCGCGGGGGCGTGTAATAAAACACAGGGGGGAGCCGCCCCGCGCAAATATTTGACCGGAAGGGGCGACAACCCGTGGGCGGGGGGGGGGGCGGTGAGGGGAGCATGTGGCGGCCGTCCCTTGCGCGACGTGTGGCCCAGTGAGGGGCAACCGATGATGAAGAGCGGGAAGGAAAGAATAGCAAAACGAGGCGGAGAGAGAGGGATAGAGAGAGAGAGAGGGGATAGGGTGGGCGGAAATGCGGGAGGACTGAGATGGGAAGGGGCGGACGCGAAACGCGCATGCGTTGCTATGTAGATACACACGAGGCCAGCTTAAATATTCACCCACGCAATGAGGTCCCGTGTAATGAAAGTCGGGAATATTGCCTTGCGTTCAAATAGTCTGCTTTTGGTGCTTTTAGAATATTTATAGTTGATTTGCAGAAATTAAAGTTTATTCATTGGTTTTCATGGAAAATACTCTCAGATGATTTCCTATTGAAACATTGACGAGCATCTGAAAAATTTGTTATACCTCTTAATTTTATAATTACTTGGTATATCATGTAGACATATTGCAACGAAATCAACTCCAAGTTGAGAACAAAATATTGGCATTTTGATTATTCAGTATTTGAGTCATAATATAAGCAATAGGTCATAGTATGAGTAAATATTTGAGAATATTTCCCACGCCTTAGAAAGCTGTACATACTATTAGACTGTTCCCATGATTACAAAATAAGACCAACATATTCTATTTTTGCCCTTGCATCCTTCCACCAACACTTTGCTTAAAGAAAATTAATGATGTTTTGTCTCCAACTCTCGAGTTATATTTTTAAATGTATTAAGAATTGTAATTCAGAATTATTATCTGATCCAGGATAGAACGACACACTGATTAGGCGAAGATTTTTTAACGACCAATTTCAACCAATTTAAGAGAAATTGTAATCGAATTTCTTACACATTGCCATATTTATGTCGAAGTATTATGTGTAGAGATAGGATGTTTAGGGAAATGCCTATTTTATTCTAGTAAACTTATTTAAACGCTGATAATATGATGCACAAATGACGAAGTTTTATAATACTTATTTTTTTTCTTTTTTTAGCATAAATGCATTTTTTAGAATTATTGGACTTTTTTGCCTTTTATGTATTATTTTAATATATAATGCTAAGTTATCAGAAAATCAGCCATGGTCCAACGTGATCATTTATTACGAAATCTTCAATTTACGTCTTTTTAAATATGAGGGCATTCCTAAATATATAATAAGTAATTAGAATATCTATTTCCATTTCATAAATACCAGTCATATTCTGAAAACATGGTGGATTGACAATACACAGAGGGTTCCAAAAGTTTAAGTGGAAATAAATGTAAATTCCCAGAACGTTTCGGTATTGCTAATGTTAGAATTCTAAAATATGTGCCAGTTACATCAGTATATGTTGAGAGATACTTCTCCGCATTTAAACTGATTTTGCCTCCCAATCGTCGCAAATTTGAAATTGTAATCCTTGAAATGTTACTGGTAATGTAGTGCAATGCAAACTATTAAGAATAAAATGTAGAATTGTAAATATGTAAGTTTAGTTTTACATTAAAATTTACATACTTGTTTTTTGTATTTAAGTTTATAAAATAATATAGACAAAAATTATGAAGAATTATTCATTTTACTATAACTTATGTCAGTACCTTTTTTATCCTTATTCTTGACATTTTGAATGCCCTTTTTGGCGTCTAAAAGACAATTGTTTAGTGCCTAAACATCTGATGTCTAATAATACGAATATCAGATCTCTATACTCACCTATATAAAATTTGGAGATTGAATCTTAATTCATATTTTTAAAACATCCCATAATTTTTTACTTGTCGCCAAATCTTAGACCAGGCTTGCAAAAAACAATGACCCTTGAGTCACTAGTCACAAGAGATCGAGTATATTCAGTCAAGTTCCTCTGTCTGTGCGTTTATCCGTTAGTGACCATTGTTTTGAATGGAAAGCACTTGAAGGTTCCAAATTCGCTCACAGTCGCTTCATGGTGATCTGTACGACAAACATGTGTCTTGCAAGTAGTTCGTTATAATTCACAGTTTTCTCAGTTTATTAATATTATAAGCAATATGAAAGCAAATTATCAAAACCGTGGCTTTATATTTACCAAGTTTTTGAACCAATAGTTTGTCTCTAACAATTAACTCTTTGTAACTTGCTTTGTGCTACTTAACGGCTCGTGGGTGATAACATGTCATATATCATGTCTGATGCTATAAACGGCATCTTTTAATCTATTATATTATTCGTAAAATCAACATGAGGACTAAAGATTATTTTACGCAACAATTATCCAATGCGTGCTGTATTTATATTTGCATCGGATTTCACATGCATCTGGCATCTTCTGACTCTTGGCAAATGTGGCGCATGTTACCACGTGTTAATCTGTTTACGATAAATGTTAAGTGCCCATGAACGTGCTCTATGCTGTTCTCCACAGCAGCAACTAGGAAAAGGCAACAAAATAATTATGTATTATTGTCTATTTAAAGTGGATTATGTAAAGTATATGTAATCTTTTAAGGTGTACTACTCACACGCATAATTTCAGACATTCCACAATCAAAATATATGCTTATGTACCATTACAGGTTCAATAATTGCAACTGTTAGGAAGTTATTAACTAGTTTTCTTGTGTCGTATTAACTCAAGCATTCCAATTGTTACCACCTGCGTTTTAATGTTCTTCGTAAGTTAATGCGAACTAGGGTATCCCATAATTATTTTAGTGGCTTTTATTTATCTTTTAACTATCAATTTTACCTATTCGTAATAGGTAATTTATGTATTAGATTATAGCAATTAAATATTTATAAATTGCACTTTAGTATTCAATATTCCACACTAATTCTCTGCTAGCAACATGTGTTAATTTGAATGTGTGTAATTCCAGCCAATAACCAAATTTGTTCTTCTACATTTCCTATCTACTGCTCTAAATAATGCTTGTAACCATACTATATTTTTACACATTTATATTTAAGGATATCTATTTTAAATAGGAACCACGATAGTCTTGAGTTACTAGGCCGCCATTTATGCTAATATTTCTCATTTTATTTCTATTATATATTTATAATAAATAAAATATTTCCATTTTATTCGTAGACTGTATGCATTCTATTACAAAATACGTTTACATATTTCTTTTGCGATCATTGCTGTCTTAAGACACATTTTTTAGGTGTATTATCTTGATAATAGTTCATGAACCACAAATTATCACATTTCAAGATAATAGAAATGAATAATATCTCCTCTATCATGCAAAGTATTCATTATATAGGCCTTATCTCTAATCTGCGTGGGTCTTGAGCTTACGGATTTACCCATTGTGTCGTTTTGCTTTTCGCGTTTTGAGCTCAGTGAGAGCCGCCAAGCACCAAGTGTTGAACCTCGACGCAAGGCAAAATTCTATAAAAATAGATTGATGGTACATGGAACTCGCTTTTAATAACTCGTATTGACTCAAAAATACCGACGTCCATGGACAAATCTATTTAGATCGGAAATTCAATAAAGTACTTCGATGCAAAAAATGTAAAAGAGAGCTGGGTTATGCGAAAGGCGGGGAGAAATTCTGCATTTAGTGATTTTGGGAGAGAGAATCCTCGTCGGACGCTAACCTGTACAAAAATCGCTGCGCATATTCATTTGGATACTTCTAAAATATTTCGGATGTTCTAGCAATCAATATCGAATAAATATATTCATATCAAATTCATTTTTTCATTCATTATCAATTTCATATCATTCATATCAAATGCAATATATTCATTAAACAGATCAGCATATGCGCAGTGCCATTAATCTTAGTGCTATATTATATAATTTAGTGTTAGTTCATATAATCTTAGTGCGTTTAATCTTCAGTGCAGTCGGACTCCTAGAATAACTGATATCGTCTCAGAATGTCCGTAATATCACAGCGTTAAATGGAACTTTAAGCTTCCTGATGCTTTAGGCTCAGGAACCAGAAAGTCGTAGAGAATCTCGTTGCATGCGTTTTGATTTTCAATTTTTACTGGATCAGGGTAACGGGATTTCAAGTAGAGGCTGAACATCAAATGAGATAGCGCTTCCTTGCTGTATATCGTAATCACTTTATTCATAACAATTATAGTGATTGTATTTCAGATACATTTTCAAATTATTCTGTTTCCACACTTACAGTTGAGGAAAAATCTTAGTTATCTTTTAAAATAATCCTGAGCAACCTGGTCAAAATGGCAAAGTATAATATCATCATTGACAAAGTTTATTATGAGTGAATTTCGTTTGAGAACATTTTACAGTACATGTATTTAAATTTCGGGGAGAGAAGAAATTTACCAAAGTATTCACTAAGCAGATATTAGGCGAAAATGGTAGATAAAGAATAGATCAATCTTTTGATCAAAATTCTGGCGTGCATCAAACTATTAAGTGGTGATTGTTAATCTGTTCTTTACATTGAAATCGCCTTATTAAAGGACAACTGAATTTATTCATACACTGATGTTATTAAATGTATTGCGTTAATTTACATTCATGAGAAACAAAAGGCTAATTGTTTAATTAACACACATATCCATTGCGCTCAATAACTAGGAATTTAGCCAAGGGCGAAGCTCCCTCACTTATTGCCAGAGATAGCATTGAAACGCACAAGCCATTATAACAAACCGCTAAACTATTTATTATATTTACTGAGAACCGTGTGGGGGTATATTGTGTCCCCAAGGAAGATTTTTAGTTACAAAAAAAGGCATTCTATTGTTGTATTTCGAAATGTTGTCAATGTGTCACATGTACTCACCAGTTTTATATTCTACATGAGAGAAAATTGCAAAATTGTTTTACGTACTACATTCAGCTCTTAATGGCCAGAGTGTCAAATAACGTTTAAGTCTTTTAACTTGCTTATTCTTTCTTTCTTTCTCTCCAATTAGAAATGTGGGTTATAATTGCCGATAACAAGGTTTCTAAGAATTCAGATAGTCGTTGCTAACTTAATGAATTACAAATCAAAGAAAATAAAATTTTATGACAATATCAAAATTAAATTGATCCATTTCGAACAATCAAATACATAATTAATTATGCCAAACTTACCACATGCACCATACACCATACCAAACGTACACATACAAGTAGATACCAACCACAACCCAAATATAAACAAGCTAAAAAAAGTATCTATCTTTTTCCGTCTGCACCTAGTAGCAATGTTTTTTTAATGTAGATCAAAGAGGGGAATTAGGACTCTGAATAAAATGAAAATTCCCCAATTGGTTTTCTCCTGTATAAATACTTCATATTTAGAAGTTTTTATATTAAAAATCTACAAAATTGTTTTTTATCTGTTTTATTCTTATTAAAAATTAATACTTCAGTTACTCGATGGGATCCCGCACTTAAGCTGATAAACAATAGTTAAAGAACTGTCAACTCACGACTCTGAAAAACTTCTATTAGTTGAACAAAAAGTAAGGAAATTAAGAATTGTTGCATTTTTGAAAGTGTTTTGCATATTGAATTTATTATTGAATCTATCATGCTCTTTGGCGGTTTTTTCATTTACCTATGCTTTTAAAAATATTTTAAAATAACTTAGGGTAAAATGCAAAGGTTTGTGAATACAAAATATCTGCATCGGATAAAAATAATCACAGAATAAGAAAACTACTATTTAAAAAAAACTAATGTACCGGAACACTCTACCTGGTCTTCAATGAAGTGTTTTCTGCCGATTCTTGGTGGTAAGGAGGGGAAAATAATTAATTTCACCAGATCTTTTCTGTAATAATAGCATAAGAATTTGATACGTTTATCTTGAATTTGAACTCCACATTTAATAGAAAAGCTTAAATATTATACGAAAGAATAAAAACAAACAAAAAATAAGCGATTCAAGAATAAAGATGCCAAGAGATCTGACAGTTATAAACAAGGGAAATTTGCAATGAAGAACGCTCTTTGCGAACTCTTATTGGGCATTTTTATTATAGCAGATAATGTATTTGCTGAGTGAGATACATGCGAGAATGACATGCATCTCATATAATCATCTTTTTCGTTCGACTTTTTCTATTCCTCCCGGGCGTTCACAATAAGGTCCTCTTCTCGGCTTATTAAAACCGCCGCGATGGCACCGTTCAGTTCGGAGAATCATCGCTACAGCTGACATTGCAAGTCAACATTCCGATCTCTGTTAATTCGATCCCTTCAAATAATTGACATTATTTCAACCTGACTAAAGTTCTCTTAAATTAATTCTAAATTGCATCGAAAATCATACAGAGAATATAATGACGGGAGCTGGCAACGGAGGGTTGTACATTCGAGTGAGGGTAGTTCCTATGCCGGTAATTTAGGAGATCATTAATTTTGTGGCCGCGGTGAATTGTACAGTACATAGTGGTTGGTGAGGTATTCGCAGAAACATTATGGTAGTTCCATCCCATCGAGAGAAGTCATGAGAGGCGTGTGGAAAGGGAGAAATTATGGGAGAAGACGAAATGAATGGAATAGTCGCGCGAGGAGATTTATCTTCAAACGAGCAGACTGCATGTTTTAAAACTTATCATCATATAATATTCAATTTTCTTATCAATAAGTAATTTAAGTTTGCACGCACACATATTCTAATCATTGATAACAACTGACCAGCTGTGATAAACGCGGCCAATTCGCATAATTATAATGGGATAATGCAATGGCATGAGAATATCAAACAGATATAAAAGAACATACTGAATACACTCAGGCTTTCTAATGCCACTCGTGGTATGTGTTCATCAACTGTAGTTTAGGACAGATAATACATTTGAAGAAATTAGATATAATGCTTACATTTTCGAAGCTGAAATCGATGGCATTATATTCTGTAAAAACGATGAAACCGGTACTTAACAAATATCTTGTTCTGTTGCAAATAATGTTTGACTGCGGTGGTGTAAGACCGAACAACAACATATTCAATAAAATATCTTTCACGAACAAATTGCAAGTAAAAAGTTGCAATTTAGACGTAATAATCGAGTTTAGGGGTCAGTAAAAAAACAATAAATTAACATCAACCTCGCCGTTGGATGTTTAATTATTAATGCATTAAGTTGCAGAAATTAGAAGCAACCTGGAATCAAGTAATAAGCAAATTCAAAACATTTTCGCCCATTAGAAGAATATGCAGATTTTGTAAAACCGTTACAGCCGAACCTGAGCTATGACTCGTTAACCAGTGTATGGAGAGAAAAAAGAAATTACATTATTTTCTTAAAATATTCAATACAATTTCATCCACAATAATGCTAACCGTTATATTTATTGATGCGTTAATGCAAGTTATATTACAAAATGGTGGGTATTTTCTTGATTTTTCGGAAATGTTTACAAATTCACAAGAAAAATATAACCTGACTACCGTTTGAGAATAATCAATTAAATTAAGCGAACCATCGTGAATCGCTGTCATCTGGCAATTGTTTTTAGACAACAGGTTTGGTACTTATTTGTTAAATGCCGGTGTTGCACCAACCCATTCAACCGTGATGCCACATTTATATTAGCTGGGACACCAAGAAGAAAAACAGGAGAAGAAGGAGGAAAATAAGAAAGAGGAGATGAAGAATGAAAACAACAAAGAAGAAGAAAAAGGAAGAGAAGAAAGTGAAAAAGACGAGAAGATGAAGAAACAAAACGCAGAAAGAAAAGAAAAAAGAAAAGAAAGATAAAACTGCTATTTAATGTATTACGAGTATCGGTCAGTATTAAGAAGAATTCTTAATTATCACTAATAAAACGGTGAAGGGCGATAAGGGTCTAAATCGCTGTCGTCATTTTAACTGTATTAAGGCAACCCGTCTGACTTTTATGCGTTTCACGATTTCGTGTTGCAGTTTCGTGTCGGATTTCGTGTCGCCCAGTACGGTGCAGCCCCGACTGGAGGTAAGTGTATAACTTCACTAAAAGAGATACGACGAAGACATATGACGTTTGGTTATACACAAAGTTCAATGTACTAAGTATTAAGAACGGTATAGTAATGAAATTTCTACTTTCATTAAATATCACTGAAGCCTGGAAAATAATGATTAATTTTTGAAAATCTAAAAGATGTGAGGAAAATTTTCTTAGGTACTGGTCTGTAAATTACACACTAATGGATAATAAGTGTTTTTTGCAAAACACGTGCTGCGTCATTATGCATTTGTCAGGCAGTAAGTTGAATACGGAGAAAATGGACGAGAAGTTGAATACGGAGTTGAAATGTCTGATTTCAAATCGTACAAAATCAACGATGTAATGAGGATAACAAGAAACAGATGAGGGACAGGAAGAAGAAAAAGAACAAAAGAGAAAAAGAAAGTTTGTAAGAAAGCAACTTCTTATTTCATGTTTTGTAAATTATAATTCACATATCATAATTATTATTCACAATATCATAGAAACAAAATCAAATGAAGGCTAGAGAAACGGATGTAGATACATTTTTCACCACAAATCCAATGAATACAGAAGAAGGGAATAGTTTGCTCACAAAAAGCGTGGAACGTTTTCCTCCAACTACTCGACAATTAAGGAAACTAAAAGTTCTAATTATAATTAGGTTTTCTTAGTTACGTATAATGGCTTGTCTAGAGATTTTAACGTAAGTGGAGCGTAGCGAAGTGTAAACTAGTGTAAGATAATGATGAAGAATACTTCAAGACTTTCAGTGCGATGGAATTAAGTTCGATTCTACGTTGTATATTTTATAGTCAATAGTATATTTTATTACTTTTATAACCTTTTAACTGCCACCATGTCATATGCAAATGCGTTTTCAAAGAAATATATGTCCTAAATGGCCCAGTGTGCGTCCCGCAGAAGCACTGGAGCGTGTCATTGATCCCAGGAACCTCGCAGGCTCGTCGCACGCGGCACCCTCCATCGATCGCAGTCGTAAAACAAACCCAATAATCGCATCATATCTCTCGGATACATCATCTTGTATCAGGTCAAAATAAAATACTGGTTCTTACAAATCACATTTAATGTATCATTTCATGCATCCATCAACACATTTATGGTGATTATCCACAGATATACTTAAAAATATAGTATTTTATCATTAGATCTGATATGGTTAAAATCTCTTTGGAAGAGTCGAACTATAAATATTTCTCATATTCCGAGCACGAATACGTGATCAGCTATCACAATTCCACAATGTTGAATCAGCAATTTAGCGCGTAGCTCAATTTCAGAATCTAAATTCACCATTCTATCGTGAATGAAAAATTCTTCTGACAATGAGCCACACATAGTAATGCTGCATTTATCAGATCAAATATTGTAATGAGACTTAACAGAAACTCAGATTAAGCTGATGCCAGTATTATGTCAGTAGTTTCTAAAAAATCCAGCGACTAAGCAAATGTAAATTCTGACTCCTGACCTCTCACTGCTTCCGAGAAAATCAACAATCCGGGCTACGCACATCTCACAGCCGGAGGGCTCAACCCCTGCCCCAGCGCCCTGCGTCCAGCGCCTCGAACGGCGCTGACCTACAACTTCCGGTGGGCGCGGACGCGCGCCGGAAGCGATGCAGAGTGCGCCAAGTCTTCCAAAGCGGCCGGTTTGCATGAGGCGCGGAGGGGCAGGGCAGGGTGGCGTGGAGCTGAGAGGGGCGGAGCAGACATACCATGAATATGTACATCCGGTTCATTCATATTCACCGGCCGCCGGCCGCCGGCCCCCGCCTGGCTGCCGATCCGCCTGACCCCTGGCGCTCAACTGCCCGCTGCACACAGGCTCCACTCGATTCTGTGGGCGGTATTGATTACAAAGCAAAGTACTAATACGTAGATTGATTGATTGTTAGTGATTCCAGGCAAATTACGCGTCAAATAACAAGGTCATTAGTCCCGGAAATGTAGTGTATGTTTTTTCATCGAGAGGTGACGGTGATCATCCCCCGCAGGATGGCGAGATCCGAAGCCGACCTACCGTTCACCACCGGGGTTTTCCCCAACCAGATATCTCCCACCAGTGGGACACCGCCCCAGCCGGGAGAAGCTCTAAGTTCCCGGCCGGCCCGATCCCTCGGCATGTGTGGTAGTGTAGAGTATGCTAGTGTAAGTGTGTGTGTAAGGGGTGAAGATAGGACACGGAGGAGGAAGGAAAGATTGCGTGCGGTCCGTGACCTGTTTGTTAGGGTACTACTCCGGCATTCGCCTGATGTTGATTGGAGAAACCACGGAAAACTACCGATCAGAGCAACCGGACCCTGCAACTCTTCTCCAGACAGCGCTTGAATTCAACCTAGCTGACAAGGTAGTGTCGAAAATCCTGCTACAGTCGGGACTCGGATCTCCTTTGTCAGAGGGACTGCAGTGATATCAGTTGATGCCCTGAAGAATATCTCCCGGTCTAATTCGTTGATACTGATGTCGATTCATTACTGTGGGAAGAAGGGGGTGGGGGATTACGACTTTATGGCCTGTACTTTTCTGACTAGGTGATCCCAAAGATGGCCTGCCTTTGGCAAAGAAAGAATATTCATTTCTCTGATTATAATGATGATGATAATGGGTGTCATACTCAGAGCTGAGCCCAGATAAGGGCGGGGACTTGTGAAGTAGTGCCCTCTCGTATTTTGGAAAGTTCATTGTGAGAGTGGATTACCTTTGACTTTCACCGTCCAAAGGATTTCTTACTCTGATAATGATGATAAATGTCATATCCATTACTCAGCGAAGGAGAAAGAGGTGGCTTATGTTTTAAGCCTTTATTTTCATGAAGGTGAGTACCGTGGGGATTTAATTGTTGCCTTAAATTGTACACGTAAATGTAGAGGCGATAAAGAATGAAAAAATTAAGAGAAAAGATCAATGGTTTGGGGTTAAGAGATAGTTCAGACTTGGTATGTGGTGGTTTGAGAAGCCAACCCATCGAAACACCGTCTCCTTACTTGGGACTCAAAAGTGGAGCCTTCATTTGCAACTTCCAGCAGTTGCACCATCTTACCCTATCCACTACGTCAATTGCAAATTTTATTTAAAGCTCTCGTCAGCTTTGTGAGTAGTATCCGTGGAGCAGATGTCTGCACTTCAAAGGGAGATAAAGCTTTACAGAATTTTGTAATCAAACCGCACCTGTCACATTTTAATGTCGCTTGTGTTTTTGATGTAATACAAGCGGTCCGCGCTCAGGTTTTGTGAATACTTTGTTTATTCATACATTCATTTGATTAAAAAATTAAATTTGTGTTTTCTAACCAATGAGTTTGTTAATATGTATAAGGCTTTATCCGCTTATCACGACCACAAAAAAAAACAGTTACAAAACTAAAGAAATTATATTAATGTTATTTCACACTCAAATATTAACGAATATATTACTAATACAAATACAATGTTAGGTAGGTTGAAATATAAATATTACATTTTGCAGTTTGGATTATCAAAAAGGTTGTGATGTTTTGAATTAAATATAGTCAGTGTTCAGAAATTTGTGTTTTTTGTTGTTGGCTGACTTGTCCAGAAAATGCTATCGAATGATCTCACTTTTAGTTATTATATTTTCGTTTATTAAAGAATGCATAGCGTCTCTCACGCAAAATTTTGTCATAACGAATACAAGGGTATGCGGATCCATTTCATTTACTTCAATTTGACTAATTCTATGATCACACAACGCATCAAATATTCTTTCTGAATAACATTTTTTAAATTTAATGAACAAATCGCACATAATAATGACAATTCTACGTTGTTGACGAGGAACTACGCAAGTTGGAGGTGAAAGTAAACGAGTTGTGCTAAAACAAAATATACTTTCTCGTATTATTTGAAACTTCTGCAATTTTCAAAAATTCAGAGAGTCCTACAAAAATAGGATCTGCTTTTTGCTCTATCTGAGAGAAAATTAAAAAAAATGTACCAGTTTTGAAAAAAATCTTATTTTTAAAATTTCTTTTATTGGTCAGAAATTACTCGAAAATTATTCATATTTTGAACAAATGTTACGATTTTATTTAAAGATCTATTTTTGAGGAACATTTTTTAAAGAAAAAATTCTATTTTCAACACTGCAGTTGTTGAAAGACTCCAAATTTTAAACTGTTGCAATCTTTATTTCCAGATATTCATCGAAAATCGGATCTGATCTATTTTATAAGGTTATTTATTCTATCTTAGGAAAAAATAATGAAAATTTTTCAGCCATTTTTTAAGAAGAAAATTTTTGAAAATATCATTGGAGGCTTTATGTAAAGTACCCCTTCAAAATGAAAATATTCGTTTAAAATTCAGAGGCGGACAACATCAGACAGATGAACTAGGAAATTTCTATTTTGATGAAAGCCCTGCGTACAGTTTAGCCGCTAGCATTTATCTCAGACACGGACGGACAAACAGAAGAGCAGAATACACCGGATGGAAGGGGAGCATTGAATAGATCAAAAATTGTCTATTTTTGATCTATTCAATTTTGAAGAATTTTATGAAATGAGAGGACAACTATTTCCATTCCACGACGCCATATTCGGAAATGGATCATACTCAGAAGGAGGAAATTGAAACATGACGTCAGCAGGTTTCGATGTCTGGTAGCATTTATGCTACAGCAAAGTTGCCGAAGAGCCCAGAATTTATTCGCCTTTTACAATATTTATACGTCGAAGCTCCCAACAAGGATTTTTAAAGATTTAGGGGGACATATTATGCAAATCATGTTTTGTAATTAGTTGTATACATTTTTTAACGTGATCGAGTAGTTTTTACTCTAGTTTAGTTTTTTCTTTGAGTTGACAATTACGCCTGAACATATTTTCTATATTACGATTATATTACGAAAAATATTATCGTATAATATTTTTAACAAACGTATTCATTTATAAAATCTGTATTGATTCGATGTCTCTGATGAAGCCACTTTATTCAGAACAGGAGTATATATGAAGATTTATTGATAAATATGCAAGTTGATAAACAGCGTCTTAATTCAGTAAACATTCTTGCTTTACTGTTCATATGTCGATCCTTGTACTACACTAACCAATTAATTTTATAAGCTATATAATTTTCTATGTAGATTAAAAAACCGTGAAAGGAGCTTCCAAAAATGTATAGATATGCAGTGAAGGAAATTTATTCTTTCGACTGATACGATCTTTGCAATGGAAAAATAAGTCTATAAAGTCAGCAGAATTTACTTGTGGAGTCTAAGTTTAACCTTTGATAGTTTGCAAGCAAATTATTTTAAACAAATTAAATGATATTTAATTTTGAAGAAAGGATAAAAGATTCTTCGATTTGGTCGTTCCACGACTCATAAACCTCGAGGATAACTGAGTCCAAATCGAAAAGCAAGTCCTTTGCAGAATGACATTTCTATTTACACGACTCCTTTCGCGTCACCACCCTTCCGTCTGTGCCCTCTCACCGCGTGCCCGCGCCTTCTCTTGTTTTCCGAGCGTCGCCGCCGAAAGCGAAGTTAACCTTTCGCTCGAGCTTTAATAGTAGCGGCGACGGCCGCCAGGAGCACTCGCAAAGGCGCGGAATAAATGGTGAACAAACACGGAAACACGCGGCGAGGAGGACGGGGGAGGCCGAGGACGGGCCGAGACGCGCTTTGGGACGGAGGACGGAGGCGGCGGCGCTGACCGCACAGCGGAAGGCGGTGAGAGGAGGAGGTAAAGGAGACGAAGGGGATGGGGAGGGGAGGAGACGGAGGAGGAGTCGTGGGAGGCAGGAGATGTCCCGTCGTTTGCGTGCGCTCCTTTTCAAAAGGCATTGAGGGCGGCGGAACTTTTCGCTTCTGCAAATGGAGTGGAGCTTCGTTACAGAGCGTTTCGAGAGACGCGACGGGGCGGGAGCGAAAAGCACGTTATAACGAGTTTCGTCCAGCTGGTTGGGAATTAAATGCTGCAATGCGTACGCTGCTAGGGCATGCGGTGTTTTTAATGTGGTGGCGCGTGTGAGTTTGAAGAATGAGCGGTTCTCGTTCTACGAGTTCACTTAAAAGCAAATGACAACAGTGGAATATTATTTTTACATGCTCAGTTCAGATACTTACTCCGATTTTCTATTGAGTGTACATTATTATTAGTTATATGAATTATATCTACTGACATTATATTTACGAAAAATATTCGTCCCTTTTCGTTCCTTCAAGTTTTCATCTCGAAAAAAAATAAATAAATTTTGAATCAACGTGAACTTCATGTATAACCTTTCAAACAAGTAAAGTAAAAAGAAACGTTCAAAAGTTAATAAAATTACTAAAACATTTAACGAAAACTGTCAGAACGACGATACCTCCTTAATATTAAAAAAGGTTAATCTAGCAAATCCTCTTTGAGGCGACTCCGAAATGTGCCACACGATATTTGACTTCGCGGAACTAGCGCTACCTGCGATGGTCAAAAAAAAACATTTTTATTCAAGTAACACAGCAAATATGTGTACTGATCTCATTAATTCATACAATTTCAGTGCAAAACCTGTACCGGAGAAAACATCGCACGTCTTTTTTGGACCAAATATTGTAAGGAAATTGCATCATGTAAATCGGTGTTAAAGGTTTCGCTTTCGCAATTACAGAGAACATTATGAGTAGGATTGGAGAAAATTGAAGATCATTTCCCTCTCAGCGTCAGCACCTGGAGCGGGCGGGAGGCGGAGGCGCTAAAAGGAGGTGCAGGAGGTGCTGGCGACGCGACGCCTCTTTTGAGGCGGTTGGCTCAGGTTTCAAGCGGCGCCTGTAGGGCCGCCGCCGCGTCGCGCCACCTCATTAACGCACCTCCAGGGCCGGCGCCGGCGCCGCCGGTGGCGACTGGGGCGGGAGCGGCAGAGGTTGGGGGCGGATGCCGGGTGGAGGTGGCGGCTTGTGCGAGTGGAAGGCGGGGCCGGCGCGTGGCGGAGCGAGGCGAGGGGTAGAGCGTGGGTCGAGGGCGGGGGAGGGGAGCGGGGGAGGCAGCCGGGGTGAATCGAGGTGGGGTGGGAGAGGGGGCGGAACGTGGGAGAGAGCAGGTAAGGGGTGGGGAGAACCATTGCCGAGGCATGGCGGGGACGCGAAAGAGGCAGATATGGTGGCGACGAGGGCGGAGGTGACGGCTTATGGGAGTAGAAGGCGGGGGCGGCTAGTGACAGAGCATGGCGAGGGAGGGTTGAGGGGTATTGTGAGAGGTGGTTTACGGGCAGGGTGGAGTGGGGGTGGGGAGTGGTCGTGGGGTGCGGCGGTGGAGTACGGAGGTGGGGCTAGGTGCGATGGGGGAGGCGAGGTGCGGGAGCAGGGTTCCGGGGAGTGGGAGGACGGTGTGGCCGGGGTGGAAGGCGGGGGCAGGAGTGGCCGGGGCGGGGGCGGAGCGGGCCAGACAGGTCAGGATGGGAGGGGTGATGGGAGGTGCGGTGGGTGAGGTGGAGCGAGGGGGGGGCGGGGGCGCG
Source organism: Teleogryllus occipitalis (assembly GCA_011170035.1). Lineage (NCBI taxonomy): Eukaryota > Metazoa > Arthropoda > Insecta > Orthoptera > Gryllidae > Teleogryllus > Teleogryllus occipitalis. Next base: position 172,769 of record BLKR01014778.1, on the reverse strand, counting down.
GATGGGGATGAAAGGTCCTTAGGGGTGCGTGGAAACGAGGCAGCGGCGAAACTTGCCCGGTGGGAGCAGACTGGAGCTTGAAGAGCTCTTAATATTCAGGTGTTTAACGTTCGAATTTTCGAGTATTTTTATTTATTCAATGCGATGACACGTTTTAATTCATATTTATATAAAGAAAATTATAAAAACTGACCAGTTGAAGGAATGATTGTGGTAGTAACTACACAAAGAAATGGTAGTCGTAAAACTATCCAGTCAAAGATATGTTGTAAAATGAAACTGACGAGTTTCATTTTACGGACATAGATCACTATTCTAAAATATTAATTTATGAATGTTAGTCCTGGATTCTGGTATCTACAGGAAGATTAGTTGACAGAGACGAGATTCTTCACATCCCAACACATACGAACATAGGAGACACAATACGAACGAACGAACACATACGAACATAGGCCCATTCCCATTTATTTCTGTGCTTCATTTAGAAATACTTTTAACAGTTGCCATTCAATTAAAACTAATTATGAACGAACGTAAGGCCCATTGGAATTTTATAATGAAAGATGTTTTTCTTTGTTCTTTTAAAAGCAGGAAATACTAATGGAAGATGAAGTGGAAAGAAATGTTAGGTTATATAAAGGTAATGATAAATTGATTTCAATGATGTAACAGAGAGACAACAATGAAACGGACGAATTGAAAACTAGACGGAGAATAGTAGAAAATAAAAATGAAGCAAATTAATAAATAAAGAATCGAGTGTAGCATATGTATTTTTAAGCACTTTTAGGACGCGTAGCAAAATTTAAAACGGGCTAGTTTAGAATGGTGTTATAATTTCAAAATTATTGATTTCTCCAACGCCATAACGATTTAATAATATACTGTGATCACATTACCACAAAGAAAAGTCCCTAAAGAAGGGTTGATTATTGCACAGAAATTTACACAACACACGTTTCATAATACTCTACATATTTTTCGATACAAAAACAGTAATACAAGGACTGCGACCAACTCTTTCATGACTATCTACAAACGGCTGCAGTTAAAATATGGATTACAAATATTCAGATAATGTTTTTTCAGTTCCATCATAAATTAAAGTTTCGGAGTAAGAAAGGCGGTTGAAAGCGAGCGTTTCCTGAGGCACTAAGGAAGTACTGTAAACGGAGGTACTAAGAAATGCAATTGGATGGATTTCGTACAAACGGAACACTGACCACCCACTAAGAGACGGTAGTGAATGGGCAACACCATTCAGAGTGGAGCAATAAAATATTAAATGATTAGAAGGAGAATAATGTATGAGAAGGATGAAATGTACATTTGTATTGTGATTGAAACAAGATGTGAGGTGTGAACGTTTCAAACATAACACGTCGTCGGTAGCAAAATTGCGTAACCACAGTCCGTGAAGTCACGGTGGTTAAGTAACCCACTGCGGGTTCCTGGATGGGTGACGGTCTGAGAATCCCTGGGTTAAAACGGGCAGAAGGGATAAAAGAAAATGACTGACTAAGACTGACGATGATTAACCGAGAATTACTTCAAGTTCGACGCCAGTATGTTAGGGAAAGTTGTTACGAAAAAACACGCTGTGATACAATGCAAGTGCGCACGAAGGAGAGTATTGGACATGTCTAGCTACTCATAGAATATCAGTAGTGTTAATATCAGTAGATAATATCAGGGCGACCAGGACGGAAGCCGCGGGACGCTAGGGCAGTAGCGCATGGCCACGCTAATGACGTCACGGCGTCTGAGTTGAAAATGTAAAGGACAATAACGTCGCCTTCCCCATCCTCGACGTCTACCGATTCTACTCACTCCTACTTTTTCTCTTCCACTTCTTTCCCTTCCTCACACCACCAAGTGTTTTTTTTATCCCGCTCTCCCCATCACCTCCACCAAACCATACTCCCCACCAGTGCCCGCTCGCCCACGCTCCTCTCCTTGTCCCCGTTGAATCTGTACCGGTCCTTCTTCTCCACTATCATACCCGTATGGCACATCTTATTCCATGTACTCATAGCATGCAGTTTCTCAGCTACTTTCTTATCCCCCACCACTGCCGGTCCAGAAATTGTTTCTCTCTGTCCAGACCTCACCCTCCCCGTCAGTCTCCTTCGCTGCCCCATGTGCTCCCCGCCGTTCGGCCCGACTTTGTTCCCATCCCTCTCTCCATTCATCCTTTCCACCACTTGGGTCTATGCCTCTTCCCTCCCTCCCACCCTCTGCACGACGCGTTGCACTTCTTCGCTGCTATCGAGCCGTGACTTCCACCCCCGCCTCTTCAATCGCTTCCTGTCCCCCTCTGCCTCTATAACTGCAATCGTGCCATCGCTCTTGCAGCGGTCTCACCCACAGAAACTCGTCAGATGTCATCGCCTTGTCCCTTCGTCCGCTCCACTGCCTCTGTCGCCTCTCTATGATCTCACCCGGCACCAGGGCCTCCACCATGCATGCTGTCGTTATCGCGCTCCCCACAGTGTCCTTATGCTGTAGCCCGCGCCAACCTCGCATCCTACCCTACTGCCCTTACTCGCTGGAGAGATACTGGGCGAGGCGGCTCAGTGCATCAACAGATGTCACTGCACTGCCTCTGACCAGTAGGTCCTAGGTTTGAGTCGCGACGGCGGCAAGATTTTTGACACTAGACTTTCAGCTAGGTCGAATTCGGTCGCTGTCTGGAGGAGACATCTAGCGGTCTGCTGAACTGATTGATAGTTTCCCGTGGTTTCTCCAATCAACACCAGGCGAATGCCGGAGCAGTACCGCGGACGGCACGGATCGTGCGCGATCTTTCCTTCCTCTTCCTTGCCATTTCCTCACTCCTTACACACACTTTCAATAACATGTACTACACTACCACACATACCGGAAGACCGATCGGGAGCTTAGAGCTTGTCTTGGCTGCGGCGGTGCCTCGCTGGTGGAAGACACCCGGTTGGGGAACACCTCACTAGCCGACGGCGCCGAGTCTCTCTATACAGATGGGGAAGACCACCGCCACTTCCCGAGCAAAAGCACGCACTACACGTACGAGACTAAAGAACATAGTAGTCGACGTGCCCGGAATCACTAACAATCAACTCAATGAAAATCAATCAATCACTGGTGAGGAGGTTCTGAATCCGCCATTCCTATTCACGCTATGGTTGGTGACTTCTTAGAGCCTCCGACCTCCGTCAACAAAATACTCACCACATTCAATGTTGTTGTCGCCGCCACCAAATCTTCCCCCGTCACTTTCGCTTCTATCCTCATCAAAACTGTCCCTCTCGACAACTTGATGGACCTCACTATTTCTGCTTTGTTTTGTACGAATCCACATCTACCGAGCTTCTCCATTATCTACACCACTCTGCCCCTAGCATTGCTCGTCAAGTTGTCTTAGTCGCTGTCGACCTTATCGGCACTTTTCCAGCCTCTTCCTGCACCGTATTCACTACACCTCAAGTTCTCAGGGTCTTCTTCCTTTCCATCTCGCCCACCTCGACCTATATCAACATCTCGCCACATCTATCGCCACCACCTCTGTCACGCCCACGGGTCTGCGTACGTCACCATTTTATCAACCACTTCAATCCCTTTACTAATGTCTCGACACATCCATCACCGCCACCACCTCCGCTCCGACCTCAGGTCTGTGTCAGTCACCCTCTTCCCCGCCTAGCTCTCGTCCGCCGTCGTCCTTACAACTGACTCAGGACACTCTCAGCCCCGTCAAATTCTTCCCCGCCACCGCCCTCACCTGTCCGTCTGTCACACTCGTCCTCACCTAGTTCCTTACCGCCATCGCTATCATCACTGACTCTGTCGCTATTGTCACTGCCGAATTTTCCCCCATCGCTCGATCTCATTCATCTCGGATCCCTCCGTCACCAAGACCAGAGCCGCAGGCGGCTCGAATTAACGCTTTCATTAAGAGGAGATAGACATCCCTATCTTGCCCATGTTAATTTTATGATTTTTAGGTACACATATCTCAAAAACTATTTTACTTATTATAGGGTTAATATTTTTAATATTTAACATTTAAATATTCGTTAATGCAAATCTGCTCAAAAATATTATCTAAAATTATTCGTTTTTGAACAGTTTTATTAAATTATGAAAATAATTACATATTTTTTTGAGATTAAAAAAAAATTTAAATGGCTGGTCTTTTTGATAGTTTTGTTTTTGATAATGACTTTATAAATATTTTAGATAGTGCTGTAACAATAAGCATGTACATCTATTTTCCCCAGTTCCTAAAGTTAAAAAATAAGAATTTGGGTAAATTGACAACAAAGTTTTGGTGCTAAATTTTGCGTGTACTCAATCACTCGATGCATTCCTATTACATATTCTGGTCATCTGGAATCTCGTAATTGTTTCCTTTCCTTTCAGCTTCCTGATTCTTGTTTTTGTTCCAGGATATCTTTTTTTTTTGCACTTGCTTGTACGTTGTTAGGCAATGCGTTGGAGCATAAATGTGGTATTTCGTCCAACAGACATTCTTAATTATTTCATCACTGCAATAGGGGCTTATTTACACAACAATATTTGACTTCTTTTCTTATTCATTACAATTACTTCTAGACAATTAATTACAACTATGCAATTACTTATATTCTTATTCACAACAATAGACGTTTTATTTAAAATAAACAAAGGAATCACACTAGATGTAAACTGACAGTGCAGACATGAATTGCAAACATTATCTTGAACTTTGCAAAAATCTAAAAAATAATATTTTTTCCCATTCTACATTTCTCCAAGGATTACTTCCACTCTTTAAATTCCTTGACTACTGCACAGTTCCCTTAATTATTTTTAGGGACTAAAACTTAGTAAAACATACATAAACTGTGTATCAACATGTTCGGGAGACGACAGAGAATAAAATGGTGCAAGTTATGAAAAAACAATTTTCCCGAGATTTTCCTTTTCCCCTTAGAGAAACAAGTCGAGGGCTGATAGAGCGGGCGGTAGAGGGCGCGCGCCATTGCCACCTACCGACCCGAATTCCCACCGTTTTGAAAGGACCCAAAGTTTGTTAGGTGTATTTACGTAATGCTGTTACGAGAGGAAGTTGCGAAAAAGGGGTTAAGAAAATGGAAAGACGCCGTAACTCTACTTCGTCAGTCGGCGAATGCCGTGAGGTCGTTTCTTTAAGGTTACTTTTGATGAAAATACGAAGAACGTAATTTTGTTAATGTAAGTAAGTATTCCATTTCAAAGCGTGTAAGTGTTTTGAATGCTGTCTTCGCAATATATACTGTAGGTATCAAACTCTGAGAAGCAATGATTGCTGCGAACTGGCAGTAAGGTAATATTCGCCCGCTGTTTGCTACTCTGCAGCCGATGTTGAAAACGTGATGTTGAATCGTTAATCAAATGGCTCGTATGAATTAATTAATATATACGGCGCTTGTTGTCAAAGAGAGACAGAGAGGAGTATGTGCAATTGCTCGAGGGCGTGACTCGAAATATGTCAAGTATACGTTTTATCCAATGTAACACATTAGTATTTGTTTAAGTTTTCGTGTTGAATTACCATTATATTTTACACTATGGATATCTTTCCTTGAGGAATCACATATATTTGTATTAGCCACTCAACATAGACCTAGGCATTTCCCAGACATAGTATAAGTTATAAGTTCTTTTTAACTCGCTTCTTGAACTTTTCCCTCTTTTCATAATATATTTCCAACTAACAACGTCATTTTTTTTGTACTGAACTTTTTTTTGTTTGATGATTTTAGCATCCATTAATTTGAGTTCCTTTGTAATTTAGATGTAAATAGATACTTATTATTTCTGCAGGTAGGTTTGTGCATCCGGTGGCAAAACACTAAAATTTACAAACATTAGAATTAATAATATTAATACAGTATCACTTTTAGTTTTTTTGAAATAAGAACAGTAATAATAATAATGACAATAACAATGATGATAAAAATGACAATAGTAATAGCAACAACAATGAGAATAATAAAAGCAATAATAATGACAATAAATAAAATGTATTACTGTACTATCCAAATATTTTAAACTATTAAACACGTTACTTATTAATTGCATTGCATTCACTTCACAACTTGACACAACGCTTCAATACAAACTCTACATTAAAAATTAATACATTGTGTTTTTAATAAAGCAATCCCTTTAATAATAATAATAATAATAATAATAATAATAATAATAATAATAATAATAATAATAATAATAATAATAATAACGGTGTTAAAAAGCCTAAGTTACTAATTAATAAAATTTACAATTCAATTAATTAATTTACTTGTAAACTTATGAACACCTAAATTAAAGGGTTCCAAGGTTGTCGCAAGCAACTTATTTCAGTCAGTTATTCTTCTATTTGCAAAGCGAAATTTTCCAGTTACTGTTCTTTATGATTCACACTGACTTTTGGGCTTATGCTTGCTTTTCTAAAGCATGTGGTTCTACCGAGGCACATGACCTTTCTTTAACTTTTCTGATTTCTAGAGATTCCCATTTTACTTCCTAATACCTCGACAAGTAAGTTAACACGAAATTCTCTTCATTCTACTGCACCGAACCCAGTCTCCCAAACCTACCTGTGCTTACCTGGGCTCGTGTGGCCGGCTAGCTCAGGAAGCATGTAGATTATAGAAGTATGGATGGTGGACGGATTTAGCTACGTGATTAATTATAAAAAAATTAGAACACAAATGAACTTTAATGAAAGAATTAAAATTTTAACATACAAAAATCAAGGTCTGAGCTCGTGAGTAATTACTTCTTCTAATTTTACGCTACAAAGCTAATACATTAAAGGGAACTTAATATTGTAAGGAAGTCGCCAATGCGCGGCGAGCACTTCCTGGAGGTTGACTATGTCCCCTGGATAAAAATTTCTTTTATAAACAAGCGTTGCGCCTGAAGGGCGTGATGAAGATTTTGCCGCAGCTCGACAAATCAGAACACAGTCATCGTTTACAGGCAGGCCCGCTGGGGTGAGCAACCTCCACAGGCCGCCGAACCATACGCCTGACGGCGTGTCCCGGGGGTGCAGGGGAGTCCTTGTGTCCCGCGTCGGCGGCGGCGGTGGCGGTGGCGCAGTGTGACCACGGCGACGGCGGCAGCGGCGACGATGGTAGTGCAGTGATGGTGACGATGAGGGTGACGACAGCTCAAGACTCTGGCGTCCGACAGCGCGATAATAATCGTCACGTAACTTGTGACGTGCTACGCGGGCGTGATCGGCAGAGATAAAAAAAATATACTCGATCAGTGAGTAACCGGAGGAGCTACTCGTCCTCAATTCAAAGTAGAGGGACACTGCCCTTCTCCCGCTCTACTGTTCTGCAAGCTGAGCGCACGTCAGCGCTCACCTCTCCTCGCCCTTCTGATCTGCCTACTGTGATCTCACCCAACGTTCTGATCCGCCTACTGTGATCTCTCCCACCGTTCTGATGTGCCTGCTCGGCGCATGCCAGCGCTCACAAGCCTTTTCTCTCCCCCCCCAGTTTCCCAAATGTTCTAGAAGTTTCCGGAAATTTTGCCAAAACGTGCTTCTATTGGTGAAAAGTTCCTACGTCTTAACTAATTTTTGTCCAATCAGCTCCTGCGTCTTGCCGGTGTGTCGAGCGGAATTTTCCATAATGCGCTCTCACTCGCACACTTTTTTAAAAATAAACGCAGGTGATCTCTCCCGAAGTCTCCGGACTGCGCAGCCCCCCTTCCCAGCCAGATCCCCGGGGATAGACCCACGTCGGCGTTGGCGAAAATACAGTTCCCCCCGTTTGCCTGGCGCCGAGGTGTCGCGGCTGCAGCTGTGCGGAACGAATTAGCCGCCCGACGGCTCAGAAAAGACGCAAAAGGCGCCAGCACGCGTATTACGCAACATTTTGTCTACGATTATCCGCGGTACAATATTCGGTATCGTTACACTACAAAAACGTTTCCTTTGTAAATTTCTATAAGGGTCCCAATAGACCGCGTCAGTATTCCATTAATGGAAGAACACGACATAAGCTAATTCTCTAGCTTTCACAATACTCTTTTTGAGTATACGCATAGTAAAGTGCAAAGACTTCCAAGCTTTCTCTACGTCAAAGTTTAGATCATTTTCCCTACTCAATTTGCTATCAAAAATTATTCCCAGATGGGCTACTTAAAGACTTGAAATATTTTCCTTGTCTAAACGGTATTGCGTTTCACGGTAATTACAGTCCCCTTCCAAACGTGATGGCTCTGCTTTTCAGTTTGTTGGCAATTAATTTTAGATGCTAATAACATTCTCGTTTTTGAAGTAATCCGGCTATAGCTCTGATACCATATATCATTATTAAATGTCACAAGTAATATTCAAAGATTAATTCTACGTATAATACTAATACATTTCTTCAGAATGTTTGACATTGTTTTGTTACATTAAGCCCGTTAACCGTAAGCAGAATGTGATGTCGAAAACTTTAGCGTGAATATTTGATTAAAATATATACCAGATGCTTTTCGTTATTGAAAATTCACAATTATAGTTGGAAACGTAGGGTACAAAATAAAACTTTGAATGAACCTATCAATCGTTATTTAAATTGCGTTTCACTTAGGAACGATTTCGTGTAACGAAATAACATAACCCACATATTCACCTAAGCACATTCAGAAAGAACTTAACATCAACACTTCAGAGTATTCTATTTCAACTGTATTTTTGGATGTACAGAGATGCCATTACTTTCATTTTGCATGTAGATGTATGTCATTATTTGTCTGAAACATTTGAAATGAACGTTCAAAATATTTCTCATGAGTAAGAGATTAATTACAAATCAAACCAACTTTTCTTTCATTCTAAACCTCCGTAAAGAAAATATTCATGTAGTACATGAACTAAAATATCTAAGTTCAGAATTCAGACACATAGACATGACTATTTCTTTGTATCAAATCAATGGGAAAATATCATTATGAAGCGGAAATTTGGAAATAGAATTATGCGTGATAGTGAAATAGTGTTTATTTCATTTTCTGGGATTGAGTCGACTCGAAAAACTGACAGGATGGAATGACTGAGTTAAAATACTACTGATTCACTATACAACCTTGGAGAAAAGTTTGATCACCTTAAGAGAATCGGGAAAGTCTTTGAGCTTTCTACTTATAATATCGACATATTTGTTCTTCTTACTGTTCAAAGTATAATAATAATAATAATAATAATAATAATAATAATAATAATAATAATTGTTATTAGTATTCCTCTAATTCACGAAAGTGATGCAAAACTGAAACGTTTTATAATAATGTTAATTCAAAAGTCTGTATTTCAATCTTTAACCTACGTGACTTACAAAAATATTTTATTTTATTTCTATAAATGTTTGACATGGATGTTTTAGTTGAGATACTTTTGCCTCGTCATCATGTGTTTTGAAAAACCTTCCCTTCTGTCTTATAAAATAATTTTAAAAAATAAAGTCATTATACAAGTTGTACTTGTATATACTTGTACACCAAGTAAAGAACAAAATTCATTACAACACTAGTATTATGAGGGTGATAATCACAGCACTGTTATAGATTTGTGATTTTAAAACAACATAATTTTTAAATTTGCTTTATTTAAAGATTGCATGAGCTACTGGGCCATTAGCGACCATTAACAGAACAAAACAAAGAGTACGCATATAATACAAGTAAGTAGTACTATACATTTCAAAACACTATTTGAAAACTTCACTCATTGATTTCTCGATTCCATTTCAGACGTTCTTTAGAATTTGAACTATATGGTGAGGTAGTACCGCTTGTGAGATAACGGGGTAATTTTTCATTGGATTTTTCATTTGGTAGTTGACTGATGATTACTCTTGAAATTTTTTTCCTACTATAAGATTCTTGTCCAGGTTGTACCAAACTTTGCTTTTTTCTCATTTTCTTTTGCCTTATTTTACTGTGCCTTTTTTCATAGCATTTTCGATTAATTAGTTAGATTGTAATATAATGGTCCCGAACTACACGAAACCGAGAAGAATGGAAGAATTCTTCCAACAGAAGAACACTAATATGAACTTAAAATTGTGAACTTGTGTGAACTTTAAGTGTTAATAATCCCACAACCATATAGCTCAATTGCAGACCTTCAAATTAATGACCTATCCTCCATCTTGGAGAGGCTTCCACCCTGTATGGGATTCTATTGGTTTTATTATTACTACTAGTGAGAACCCGTCAAAATTTGACGGTGGGATCTGAGATAAATGTAAAATACTGTGCCCAGACTAATGTTCACAATATGTTGCATTGTTTGGATCTTCAGAGTATAACGAAGATATTCTGTGATGTGGAGTTCCCAAAATTTTGAACACATTTGGCCCATGATCAAGTGGTAATGCAATATGGCCCACATATTCCAATAATTCACCAATGACACAAAAGAAAGGGCACTATTATACTGACGGATATTATTTCAAACTTTTTTTGATGTGTCATCATCTATAAACAAATTTGATTACTTCCGGCATATTGCTCGAAGGTAAACTTATTTTCCCATTTAAGCAACACAGAGTAAACTCGTTTGCAGAATTTCTCTCGCATGGGAGGTACAAAGCAGAACAAACCTGACATTTCATAGACAACGACCCAATAGAAAACGAAATGACCTCACAAATACGACACCTACGCTGACTTTCTCTTTCACAGCGTCCAGTTAATGTACGTTTGCGTCTTTTGGGGCGCGTGGGCAACGATTCGGAATTCGACATAACCTGTGAACAACTTCACTACTTCAGTTCAACCGACCAAAACCCACTGTCCGAATGTTCTCTACAAAATACATCATAAAAGCAAATACATGCAAACTGTCAACGCCAAAATGCAATTATTACACTGAAACAAAACCTTGACGAATTGTAAACAAATCTCAACAATCAAAACAAAACATCAAGCAGCGCCACCATGAAGCAGCGTGGACTCACATCTAGCGTTTCATATAATCGATTTTGAAACAGCCACACTTTAAAAGAAAAAAATTGACTATTGATAAGCGTACTATTAAAGAATTAATTAATTAATTAATTTACACCGTAAATGTTGGTGAATCAACACAAACAATATGTGATAACACATCTACGAATCACATTCTTTCATTTAAAGGAAAAATTACTACAATCGGTTATTATTATTATTATTATTATTATTATTATTATTATTATTATTATTATTATTATTATCGTCTCCTATATTATTTCAGTAGTATAATAGCTTTTGCGGTTCTCACACGCACCTAATCTTTATGAATGAGACCTCTAAAGAAAGAAAATTTCACGGAGAGTGACGAATTGCACTTTGACTTTAAAAATATGAAGTATTTGTTTAAAAACGCATATAAATATTCATGTTAAATGCAACCCGCAACTCTCAATCAGTTATATCGTTAAGTAACTCCAAAACGAAGCGTTTTAGGGTCTTAAAAACTAAAATTTCGAGACCAAAGAACTCAAAGAAACTTTCCTCACACCATAATGTACAGAATGAAATGTTTTTGGACATTCGATTAAATTTTTGCCGTTTTTTGGTTTATCGATACTACCAATACCAGTTACGCATAAAGAAATACAGAATGAGTTCCTCCATGACCTATATTTTAGCCCTTGGTGCTGGTGGCCATATTTGTCATGTTACGGTTAGGGAGAAGACTTAGATTCCTCCATCTTATATTTACGCTTTCTATGTACACCGTGGTTTGCGCAGACTGACGATATTTATTTGGATAATTATTAATTCTGTTTTTATTTTTTATTTATTTATTTTACGTCAGAAAACAAAAAAATTCCCATGTGATAAAATCTATTTTCAAGGATAAATAATCAATAAAGTTTGGACTTTTATCAATGTTGTCCATCGGAATAATACTTCTGCCGCGACATGGAAACAAGAATTTGAATAACTGTATTTCCCACTGAATTCTAGAAGACGTGAACAAATAATGAAGTTACATTTATGTCCAGAAGCAAAACAAGGGACCATCTCAACATTTGCTCAATGGATCAGGGAAACTGGACGAAAAACCTGATCGAGATGGGCGTCATTGACCCAGAAGCTGCGATACAATATTTGTTACATACTGTTTAGAATTATACAGTCCAATGGTAAATAATACATTAAATATCACTGTTAAAATTAATGTTACTTTCCTTGTGATGCTCAGTATAGACTCTAATTGTATAGGAACAGTTATGCAGCAGAATCGATTTCACTTTGGATTTAAACTTTTCTATCGAATTTAATCGTTTAATGTCATCTGGCAAAGTGCTGTAGAATTATGTACATGTATTGTATGTGAATTTTTTGTAATGAGTTGTTGATACTGTCACCTGATGAATATGATTTCTACGTCGAGTGTTATAGTAATAGACATCGGCATCTTCTGAAAATATATTCCCATCTTAAGCAAGCCATTTTTGACAAAAACCACTGATTCGTAAATCAACAGATAAGGTAATGGTAATATTCCTAGATTAATGAAGAGAGATTTGGTTATTATTCGTACAATTTTTTTTGTAATCTAAAAGTCTGGGAGCTATAAGATGCATTTCCCCAGAATATTATGCCATATCTCAGGCGGGAATGAACATTCGCGAAATATACACAACGAGCAGTATAAAGGCTGACTGAATTTGCAAGAATTCTGAACGCATAATGAACTTCATTTTGTGTTAAATTCATTTAAATGGATGTTTCATTTAAGGTTTGGCTGAATTGAGAGACCTAAACAATTTGTTGCCTTAACATCAGTCCGTGGTACACCGTTCATTTTCAATGGAGCACAGAATTGTTTATTTGAAATGGAAAACTGCATTAAAACCGTTTTCTTTTCGTTCACTATTAATTTGTTATTTCGGAACCCATTTGAAAATCGGATATTGTACTATTTACGGTTTCTTTATTGCAAAGGATGTTCATATCATCCGCAAAGAGAACTGTTCTTCTGTTTCGAATCGTCGAGGGCATATCGTTTACATAAAGTAGGAACTGAATAGGGCCTAAAATCGATCCTTGAGGAACTCCACGTGCAATTGGCAAAGAGTCGGAAAGGTGTGTACATAATGTTCCATCATTCCAGTAAGGTATTTCCACTCTCTGAGATCGTTGTTTACGGTACGAATATTACCAATCTAGAGCAATACCACTGATTCCATAAGAAGGTTATTTTGAAAGTAAAATGTCATGATCAAGTCAATTCAAGATTTGCTCTTGCGGCAACAAGACACATTATTAAATATTATGTGTGTAGTGCAACCATTCATAACGTTTTGCCGTGGTGTAGAAATGTTGTGTATCTAATTGTGGAGGGAACTACGATGGAAACAAACATGTTCCAATGTTTCAGTTTCACAATACCCTTAGGTAAAATGAGGGTGGGTTGTAACATGCCAGAGTTTTTCGCACGGGCGCGCTAGTAATTTTTATTTTTATATTATTATTATTTTTATATTATTATTATTATTATTATTATTATTATTATTATTATTATTATTATTATTATCATTGATTTTTCGTGTTTCCTGACACGTCAACTGCTTTGGTCATTAGTCTCGTTAGTGTAGTGCATGTTTTTTCTCGGGAGATGGCGGTGATGTTCCCCCGCTGGATGGCGAGATCCGGCGAGGCACCGCCCCAGCCGGAACAAGCTCTAAGCTCCCGACCGGTCTGCCGGAATATGTGGCGCATGTTAGCCTAAGTGTGTGAGTGTAAGTGGAGAGGATAAGACAAAGAAGAGGAAGGACAGATCGCGCGCGGCCCGTGGCCCGTTTGGTAAGGAACTGCTCCGGCATTCGCCTGGTGTTGATCGTAGAAACCACGGAGAACTACCGATCAGTGTAGCCGGCCACTAGATTTCTCCTCCAGACAGCTACTGAATTCGACATAGCTGAAAAGTTAGTGTCGAAAATCCTGCCGCCGTCAGGACTCGAACCTAGGACCTCCCGGTCAGAGGCGCTGCAGTGACATCAGTTTCACTTCCCAGTTCATTATTATTATTATTATTATTATTATTATTATTATTATTATTATTATTATTATTATAGTTATTATCATTATCATCTTCATCATTGCTACATATTACGTCACAATACAACACAACAAACAAACAAATACGTTTACCCCCTTCCCATTCATCTGCTAACGAAAAGGCACCATTCAACTCGACGACCTACTACGTAACCAGCTGGAGACCTTGCAGCAGCGCCGGCTCACCAGCAGCTCGCTCTTTCACCTTCGCCCTCTCGCGCCGCAGCAAACAAGCGAGTTTATCCGCTTCCCGACGTATCGCGTCGCGGCAAATTTAATTAAACCCTGATTCCCGCTTCCCGCGAGCTCGTAATCGCGCGCCAAATGAACTCGCGCAGGAGGCGGAGCGGCGGCAGGAGCGGGAAGGGCAACGCGGTTAGGGGCGCGAGGTCTGGCTGAGACCCGACTTACACGCTTCCTTTTGACGAACGGCTTCCAATTAATTGATGTTTCCTGGCACGCCAACTGCTACGGTCATTTTTCCCGTTAGTGTGGTAAATGTTTCATTTCGGGAGATGACGGTGTTCATCCCCTCTGGATTGTGGGATTCGGTGCCGATCTACATGTGGGCTGGCGGGGGTTTTCCATCCCTAGGTATCTTCCCCCGGCGGGCACCGTCTAAGTTGTCTAGTAACATATAATTTTGTAATTTGGATTTGCACGAAAGAGGAAATATAATTTGAGTTCACGAAACATATTGGATAGGAGAAACTTTGTTCCCAAAGTGAGCTTGCTGCGTGCATAGCAAAAGCTGCCCAGCTAGCGTATGGTGACAAGAGTAAATATACTAATGAAACAATTCTTTCCTTCCTTTTCTTTTATCTCAATTCAGGTCTTAGTCGAATATATTCGCAGATCCCGAATCTCTCGTGATAATGGGGATGAACCACGTGGGAAAGTGTAACCAACGTATCACTACAGCTTACGGATGGGAGTAAGAACAATTTGCGTGAAAGAAAGATCGCACATCCTATTGTTTAAGAAGGTGTTCTGGTTTCATGGGATTGGTCGGAGATAGCAATATTCCCGACCGGTCTGACCTGCTGTGTATAGAATTCCCATGCAGACTGTGGCAGGCCTCGCCCCAATTAATTTTCTTGGTTTGTGTCGTGACCGGCCGCACATAATTAAATGTAATAAATAACAAGAAGGACAGGCTAACTTGCAAGGCAGGAGTGTTGCTCTTAGCCGGAGAAGAATTTACGAGAGTCGTCATCTCGAAGGTACTGAGGAAGACCGTATTGACTTTCAAGACAGCTATGTCGAAAGCGCGCGCAGCAGGTACACACAGGTCCAGAGCGCTGCTGCGGGTCTTGGTCACCTTCCGCACCTTGCCTGGCGCGGACGGCAGGAGCCCTGCCGAGGTGCTACACGGGAGACAACCGAGAACGTTGTTGTCCCTGCTGAGCCCAGTGGATCCTTACAGGTCGGTGGGAACGCAACCAAGATTCCAGGTGGGTGACATGGTATATTGTGCCTCTTTTAAAAAATGCCCAGCGTGGCTTCCGGGCATAGTAACGGTGTAACCGTACTCCTCTCGAGCCTCACCGATTACAAAAGTAGATCTGTCATTTGCCTACTTCGCGACGTGTGATTACACCGTCACGCATCCCTGGGAATATCTCAGTTTACGGATAAACTTCCCTATTGGTAGTGGGTTCGTCTTTGTTAAGCTACTGATCAATTAATAGAACAACACAATTTTTCAGTTTTAAATGACAAATAACATATATTCTAGAGCGCCAAAATGTAACAGATTTTACATTTTTCGTTTACATCAATGTAATTACATGTATTCTATTGAATGCCAAATCTCTGTACAAATGAAATTCACAGATCCTCCTATGTTTTCACTTTTCGTAAAATTATGGTAGCTAATTCCCTACCTAAACTGCAGTTTTTCACTAGAATAATAATAATTCAGATCCCTGTTTACAAGAAAACAAGCAATAGATACATTTTTACACTTCACAAAGAATATCACACATGAGACACACAAATCATAGTACAAATATTCATCCTGTAAAAGAAAAATACATACACACAATACTAGAAATTCACTACTACCTTTTAAATCACTATTTACATTACACTCAGTAGTCACATTTGACCTTCGGCTTCTACATAGCCTTTCAACACAAAATTTTGTTTCATAACGTCTCTTGAATGATTTGAATCATTAAAATATGACTCTAAATAAATAATTCTGTACAAAAACAACTATCATAAACATAAAGAATTACTTTAATCTGATTCTTGTTACGACTGTCGAAAAGAAATAAAACCACTGGCAAGCAAGACCAATGTTCTAAGAAACTTGCCCGATCAACGTCTATTATTGAGGGAAGCTCACATTACAACTTTTGGCTAGTATAATGATATTCCTATCTCACAAGTTTTTTTCCAGACTGAAATTAAGTGAGTGTTCTTTCTGCTTTTATATAACTCACGACCGGTGAACTCCGCAAGTTGGTCTCGCGCTGTGTAGCTGGCCCGTCGCGCGACCCTCGCGCCTCAAGGTCGTCGTTCTTTTGCACGGTCCCTGCGTTGCCTATCGCACTGAAGTATTCCGAACACCGTCTCCCAGTCGAAAATTCACCACAGCTTTCGCAGAGGCGATGGTCGCATCAGAATGCGAGTCCGAAACTCCAAGTTATGACTTCGTAATGGCACAAGTCAAACTAGATGTTGAATAATCCGTCTTTCTCATAACTTTCAAAATTCCATCATAGGATTTCCAAAGTGAAATTCCCAAAAATAAGAATAAAGAATATATGAAAAGTATGAAATATATTAAAGCTGTAACAAAGAAGAAACATGTCCCATGTTACAATAGTCCTCTTTTCTAGCAACAAGAATGCAGCAACGTGGTTTTACAGATTCATTTCGATCTATTACCGCCGTCGTTCTTTCATTCATTGCATTCTTGTTTAATATTCATTTACTACTTCCATGTAATTTCACGATATTCACAGTACGTAAATCCATGAAAAGTACTCAGTCAATTACCTTTTATTAAAGCTTTTGTGTTCCGCAATCTTCGCGTGTCCCTCGTCGACCATGTGGCGTACTCGTAGACAACCGTTCTCCTTGCCGTCTCGAACCAGAAAGAGCGAGCTCTTTTTTGACGCAAGTTCACGCCACGTCCGTATTTCCACGAAAATTTCCTGATTGGCTACGGTCTGAGTGCGTTCAGAAATCCTTCTCTGACTTACGCCATCTCTTCGCCACTGTAGAAACTACGTGTAGGGCCTAATGTCGGGTATTATAGCTTCCATTTTCCGTTGGTTATAAATGTGACCGACGACAAGCGGTTACAACGGCGGCCAAGGGAAACGACATACCTAGTCCGCACGGAGGGTAGGGTGGTGACACGCCACCAGGGGCAGTTGAGACCCTGGGTGAACCCCAGCAGGGTGGACTCACTCCCCAATGTATCTCAGCAGGAATTTTACAAAAAGGTGATGAGGGAAATTATTTACATCCCGCAGGAGGCAGCCGCCGCGGGGACCAGCGGCAAGGACGCAGCAGAACCCCCACCAGAGGAAGTCAGCGAGCCAGTAGGAGAAGGCGCAGTGGAGACACCCAGGACGCAGTTGCGCCCTCGGAGGAGCACCAGGAGGGTGCGTTTTGCGCCGTACACGACGCAATTGGGCACGGAGGGTGTCGTGACCGGCCGCACATAATTAAATGTGCCGCCACAGAAGCAAGTCAGTAGGGCGTTACCGCCCCTGGCGGCAGCGGTCAACAACAAGCGCGGGCCAGCGGTGCTCGGCTGAGTGCGGCCGCCACGCCTGAGCGAGCGGGGCGAGACTCGACCCCGCCCCTACTACACAGCCAGTCGACGGGTCTACGGCCCGGGGCAGCTATAAAGCGGCCTCGGCGCGGAGCCGAGGCAGTCTGAGAGTGAGCGGCTGTGATAGAGCGACGACCTGGTGATTAAGTGGTGGTTACTGTGTGAGGAGTGGGAGACTACGACAACTGCGCAACGACTTCGGACTTCCCTTTTCGGCTATCTGGTGACTCGGCATATTGTGGTACATCTCCTGGTTTTACGGCAACACGGCTACGTCTCTCTACCAATTCTCCTGGATATTCGGCACTATAGCTCTGTACCTGTTTCTGTCAATAAATTGTTTATTGAACCCTGGTGTATTGAATTTGGATACTTCAGTTTTAATATCCATTACCAAGAGGATACTTAGACAGATTTCCGTGTTTTACAATTTTATTGCAAACTCACAATCGTAGGCGTTTACTTTCGAATTCGAAGTAGATTAAAAAGGAGATAAATGTTGTATTTATCACATTTCTCAAGATACAAGGATATTAATATATAGCATATGACAATTCTAAGCTAATTGTTATTGCTAAGAGTTTACAATTTTATCATTCTACCGAAATTATTTGTATAAATAGTCGTGATACATAAAGTCGGAAGTTGTATTCATGTAACAAGAAGTGAAAGGATTTTAACAATTTTCGAAAATTGTGAGGGTTAAATCTCTACTGCAGAAATGTCCAGAAGGTTAGAGAACGAAGAACATGGGACTGAAAAAATGAGGGGGGGCATTTCTAAGTTGGGCGTATGGAATCTCGTAAGTAACAACGTCGAATGCAGGAGAACAGTATAACAAAAGGGACACGGAAAGCTTTGGGAAGGTTTTAAACTCTGAAGAAGTGTGCATCTGTAGGTGTCTGTAGGTGTAGGTTTGACTTCCCAGTTGCGTGGTTCAAAACCCAATTTTGGAGCATTAAATGTGCGCACTTATTTTCAACTGATTGATAGGTCAATGACATAACACGCGCGCGAATTAAGACAAGAATTTATTCTATATCGCAAATAATTTAATAAAAAGGCAGAGAAGGTGTGTTTAAAACGCAGTAATGAGTACATGACGTGCTTTTTACGATTCACTCTCCACTTACCTGTTCAGATCTACTTGGATGCAATTACGTGCGCTTATGAATGGTGCGAGATTCGTGCCCATCATAAAGTGCGCCATGAAAGGTAGGGCCGTCGAGGGTAGAGGAAACTGTCGCGGTAATGTGCGTGTGAGATAACTAAGGACTACAGGAGTCCTCTGACCGTGCGATGCGTTCCAGAGGCGAAGAAACATCGCCGTGTTCGTCGAGAGCGTTGCGTCGAGGCGATGGGGTGGGGACGGAACGGAAGTGGCGGGCGGAGGAGACCCCAAGGAAGGAACGCAGAGGCACGTGGGCGCACGTGGTACTTGCGTGCTGCGGCCGTTTGCACGTGCACCGTCCCCAGGGAGCCCCAAGGGTCGCCTCTCCTTATGAGCGCTAAGGAGGTCATCAACGGAGAACGCTCTGGCGCTCGCAAGACAAGCGGATACGCTCCGCCTTACTTAGCCTTGCATATCCGACCTTTATGACTCGGGAATTAGAGGGCTGAGCGCCTGTTGAGAATGTGTGTGAAATACTTTTACAAGATTTCCGACACAAACTACATGCACAATCGGGTTAAGACTTTGCTAAGCAGAGGAACACTTAATAGGGTGGCGCAGGGAAACGGGAAATTTTGAACGTTACAGTTGGCAGCACTGTAGAGCCGGTAGTGGTTCTAAACTTTGCACAATTGTTATAAATGCATTGCCATTTTGTAATCATGGATCATTGGACTGGTGCGGAACGTGCAGTAGTTGTGAGAGCATTTCATAAACATGGTGATAGTGCGACTGCCGCGCAGAGAATATTTCGACAGCATTACCAGCTTGGGCGTCATGGACGTGTCCCATCTGCGCGTGCGATTACAACGTGGGTGCGTAATTTTGAAGAAACAGGATCTGCCTTGAAAAGGAAACCTCCAGGTGGGCTTCCAACGGTACGTACCCCAGAGAACATTGACGCGTTTGGGAGCTGCAATCGAGAGAAGTCCTCGCCGCTCCATTCGACAGCATGCATCTTCGCCAGGGATTAAGCGACGAAGCTTACAAAGAATACTGCACGAATTACACTTCCATCCCTATAAGTTGCAGATTGTGCAACAATTACATGAACGAGACCTAGCGTCACGTATGGAGTTTAGTAACCGGATATTGGCTAAAATCAACGAGGACGCGAATTTCCTTGGTAACATATGGATATCAGACGAAGCCCATTTCCACCTCAACGGATCCGTGAACGAACAGAATTTTCGTTATTGGGCACAGGAGAATCCTTGTGAGTTTCACCAGCGACCATTACATAGCGCCAAGGTCACAATATGGTGTGCTGTATCATGTCATGGTGTTATCGGCCCTTATGTTTTTGCACGTGAGGATGGTAGTGCAACGACAGTATCATCCGCTCGATATGTTGAAATGCTTGAAACATTCTTTACACCGAGACTGTACGAGCTTAATCTTAACATTGAAAACATGTGGTTTCAGCAGGACGGAGCCACGTCACACACTGCTCGACAATCGATGGCAGTAGTTCGTCAATTGTTTGGAAGGCGCATTATTTCGCGTAACGGTG
The DNA here is from genome assembly GCA_011170035.1 of Teleogryllus occipitalis. Classification (NCBI taxonomy): domain Eukaryota; kingdom Metazoa; phylum Arthropoda; class Insecta; order Orthoptera; family Gryllidae; genus Teleogryllus; species Teleogryllus occipitalis. The sequence goes on along the minus strand of BLKR01014778.1, from coordinate 152,225 downwards.
ACATTGAATGGCCTGCGAGATCCCCTGATCTTAGTGTGTGCGACTTCTTTCTGTGGGGATATCTTAAAGGCAAGGTGTACCGTACACGTCCTGCAACATTCCATGAACTGCAGCAGAACATTGAAAAAGAAGTCACTGCCATTACCCAAGATTGGCTACACCGCGCATTCCAGAGATTTCATAACAGCTGTTAGAATGTGAACGCCGAAAGGAGCACATCTTTCCGATGTCATCTTTAAAAAGTAAAGAGACACTTTTGGACATTTGGATTGTAAAAACATAAATGGCATGCTGAATACATGCACTTTTGTTACTGAATTATTTTTTTATGGATTTATTCGTGCAAATAACGTTAATTCAAAATTTCCCGTTTCCCTGCGCCACCCTACTAACCTACTCTATTTGTAAGATAATTGTGCTCTCATAATAATTTCATACATTCATTAAATAACATATTATTAAGTAAAATTTTAGAAAAGAATTTTAAAACAGTCAGTTTTGGTGGACAATTGTGTGAGAGAAACAGATGTCGGAGTGAAGTCAGTGAATAATATACTAAAATGATCTTTAGAAATACAATAAACTCCTCCGCTTAAAATATTATCTCAAACTTTGTTTGTAATAGTACTCGTACAATTAGAGCTTATTCAAGTACTCTTTGGCTACAATAAATATTTCTTCTAAGGGTCGACACCACACCTTGTGGAACACGAGCGATCATTAGTTGCACTATCAGGAGCGCTACGTTATTTACGTAACGATAGATAAGGGGAGGATTAGATCCATAACAAAGAAGTATACCTCAAACGTCTCCCGTACGGGAGTCGAATTTTCCCGAGTTCCTGGGGAAAATTGGGCGCACTGTTTCTTACCCAACATAAACACGGTATTTCCTTGCAAATAATGTTTCAAAATCTCCTACAGTTCTCAGAACACGTAACACTCAAAAGACAGAAATTACATTAAAACAATCAAAATGTCAAAACCCATACGTCACTGCCATAGATATGACAAACGATAATTTCTGTTTCTCGTGTACACAGTACAGTTTATTGTGTGTGGAATATGAAGATTTTCTAATGCGACAAGAAATCCATGTTGAGATTTTAATGAAAATACAAATTTCCTGATGACGAAAAATTGTACTTTTCAAAGCGTCTGTCTGTCCATATATGTGAACACTAACTTCTAAAGCATAGATAGAATTTTCCCCAAAATGAATATTACCTGATGGATGTGGCCCGCCTTCTGCTTCTGCGAATTTGAAATTACTCTTTTAATTTTTAAAGAGTTCTTTACCCGAAGCACCAGCGACGATTTTCAATTTGTTTAAAATACTTTTTTCTTGAAATTTTTTATTGAAACGTATTCCATTTTTTAAAAACTGCTTAAGTTTAAAAATTGTGGACTCTTTCACTACTACATTAATGAAGATAGATTCTTTTACTTAATTAAATTTGTTTAAAACTTTTGTTTTTAATTAATGACATACAGTATAAAAAATGTAAAGATATCTTCCAAAATTGCAAATTCGGATCTTTCCCTGAACGGAGTGTTTCGTAAAATGGATGAAGAATTATAAGGATTCAATTTGCAATAAAATAATATTACGTTTGCATTACAAATTAAAGGCAAGTTAAGAGAAGTTAAAATAAATTATTTGCAGCTGTAGCGCTAATTTCTTTGTTATATTTGTTACATTTATTATATTTTTATAGTTGTTATATTTATATAACCGAAAGCCAAAATTTTCTAATTTCCTGATGAACAATAAAAATATCTTGTCTTTGAAACCAAGCGTGAGAAATCATAAGTTCCCATTTGCAGAAATTTGGTCTACACAGACCTATACGAATATTTCTTTCAAAGATATATATGTTAAACTTCTTTCATATAATTATTTGCATAAATAATTATAGAGACACGGTATTTTGTGAGTTTTAAAACAGTAATTAATTTATCCCCAATCGGCAATTATTTGTTTTTCGATGTTTTGAATATGGGTTCTTAAATACAATTGTTTATTGTATATTTGTAATGTAAACACAGAATTTAACTATTTTCTAATCACTACCCCCACCAAGAATTTTGTTTCTACAATAAAAAGTTTGTAATTATTTGCGCATTTCACTACAAACACTTTCAATCTTTTTAATCAACAAAAAAAGGTTTTATTAGACTGAACTTTGAACACGACCATAATTACGTGATATACATGGAAAGTGAGATAAAATGATAGACCAATATGTTAAAATCAATTTAGATGCTACTGAAATATGTTTTCATTCAATTAAATTCAAAATATGCACCTACACGGAGAAACATATACCTATCCATTAGAAAGAAAGCTATGTCTCTTCTGAAATAGTGACCAAAACCATGATAAAGAAACGTACATAAATATGGCGGTCTCCAGATAATAATGATAGATCCAGATAATAATACGCTTAAGGGGTCGAAATTCCACTAATTACATAAATTTTTAGTGAAGCATGAAGGGTAAGAACCAATACTATCATATAGTTACATTGAACGCACTGATTTCCCGTCTCAAGAAACTGTCAGGGACAGAAACGTGTTCAACATAGGGAGCTAAGGTGTAAGACTTCACGACAAAACTCTCTACTTAAGAGTTCAATGTAATTGCGGATTATTCAAAAATATAAGAATTGTTTTACACGAATTTTTAAATAATTTGTAATAATATACATACATATCCCTTCTAGATGAATCTTTTGCACACTACACTATTTCGCCGTTCCACGCCAGGACACCGCCCTTCTTTCTCTCTCTCTCTCTCTCTCTCTCTCTCTCCAGAGTTGCGTGTCGGCGAACGCCAGAATTCGGCGACGAAGAAGACGAAGAAGTTGGCTGAAAGGAAGGCGTCCTGTAATGGGGTGAACCTTTTAGGCTCCGTTTGAATGATGTTGCGCCACGGGGCCAAAAGCATGCTTAGCACGTGCGCAGTGAGCGGACTCAGGGTTCGAGGGCTGGCGAGGGAGGGGAGGGGGAGCTAATACGGTTCTGCGAGCGGAAACAAAGAACGCGCGCCATGGCGCGGTGGGGTGAGGGGCGGGGATGACAGAAGAGTGTCGTGGGTGGAAACGGGGCGGGGGGGGGGGAGGCAGAAAATAAAGACGAGGGAGGCGGGCAAGGGAAGTGGAAGGCGGGAAAGAAGGTGGAGTGGGGATACGGAGCTCGGGTGATGAGATGTAGAGCGCGGTGACAACGCTCGAGAAATTTTTCAAAACGAAAAGGAAACAAACGAATAACATTGAAATGAAAAGGGATCCAATTTCCATAATACAGGGGCGCCATTGTTGATGACATGTTCGCTTCATGTTTCTTGAATTTGGGAGTATCAACTAAAGAAAACAATCAGGGAAGTTGCTTATGTAGATGACAATGAAACTTGAGAATTGCGAATCACGAATTTTTAGATGGTTATTAAACTTCGAAAAAATAAAATATTTTCAAGATCGTGCACTACCATTAGACAAGTATTAATTATTTAAAATTACATTATTTTTCTCAGGAAATCGATATATAAGATTGACAGCGGAGATTTTTGAACATGTTCCTCTCTTTCATCCGACTGAGGCAAAAAATACATCATTTTCTCCCCGCTTTTTTCTGTCTAATGAGGGTTATAAAGTCTTACACGTGAGCTCTAATGGTTAAATGAAACCACAAAACAGTAAAAATCAACCGTAAAATTCTTTGTGTGTATAATTCTTTCATTGCGAGCCAGTCGCATTCGAACCAATTTTCGAAATTCCAAGGGAAACAAAACAAAACACACTGAAATTGTAGGCCTTGCATTTTATTGAGAAATTTCATCCGAAGCGTGAGTGGGCACACGTATTTCCTCTCAGGCGAATGCAGACGTCTCGACATAAAACTATTCCATCCGGAGGGGAGCTTGCCGGCGGCGGCGCTCGTGATGGCAGACGGCGAAGACGTCGCTCTCGAGAGAGGATACGAGCATCTTGGGCGAGTGCCTTCGACGCGGCGCCGCCCACACAGCCCTCGTCACACAGCGACCGCCGCCGCTGTCACCGTTGCCTCCTGCGCCACTCGGCCCTCGTCGACGAGCATGCCGCCTTCACCGTTGCCACCTCCTGCCGTAACCTCCACACCCTTCACTGCCATTGCCGCCGTCTCCGTTATCGTTATCCTTTCCGCCCCCGCCGCCTGCCCCGTCTCGCACCCCTCGCTACACCCGCCGCCGAACATGCCGCCTACCGCCATCGCCACCCAGGCTGCACCGCCGTAACCTCTACTGCCTCCACCGGGAGAGGAAGCTCAGCGCATCAACTGTGTTACTGCAATGTCTGTGACTGGGAAGTACTAGGTTCGAGTCCCGATAGTGGCAGAATTTTCGATACTAGCTTGTTTGCTAGGTGGAATTAAATCGCTGTCTGGATGAGAATTCTAGCGGTCGGCTGCTCTGATAGGTAGTTTTCCGTGGTTTCTCCAATGGTCATCAGGCAAATGTTGGAGAAGTACCCAACAAAAGAGCCGTGGACCCCGCGTAATCGTTCCTTCTTCTTCCTTGTCCTAGCCATACCCCTTCCATACACTTTCACTAACATGCACTAAACTACACATGTGTGTGACCGGTCGGCGGCTGGGGCGGTGCCCCGCTGTTGGGAGATACCTGGTTGGGGCAAAACCCCGCTAGCCTACGATAGGTTGGCGCCAGATCTCGCCATTCAGTGGGGGAAGATCACCGCCACCTCCCGAGAAAAAAATGCGCTACATTTACTGAACTAATAATATCGATAGTTGACGCGCTCGGAATCACTAACTAGTCAACCATCCACCGCCTACACTGCAACCGCCCTCGCAACCACCGCCGCATCTTGGCTATCGTTGCCACTCCCGCCGAGCCACCCCTCGCTGCCCCGCCCCCATCCCTGCCGCCACCGTCGTCAGTTCCCTCGCTGCCGTCCCGCCGCCACCCCATCAGCACCCCCACCGCCGTCACTACCGATGGTGATTTTTTTGACAAACAAGTAAATAGATAATAGGCACTTTATCGCATATTTACATATCGACAGAGACTCTGGCATTTGTTATAAATTTTACACCACAATACAAGGTACATATGTCACAATTTCGTCGCGTAATTTCTACTAAAACTTTTTAAAAACGTGTAATCCTACACTTGTTCCATTTACCTATGTATTTAATGACCACGAAATTGGTACATTCAAGATAGTCATTAAAAACGTCCGTTCATAGACAATAATGAGACCGGAATGGCCGTTCTACAGCCAAACCTAGCGGTTCTTTTAGGATATTCTTATCTCATAGTATGTATCAACTTTTAACGACAAAAATGTAAACCTTTATATTCCATACATAAGAGTCTCAAGCTATATTAAATCGCACTGATACAATTAAACAATTTGCTAATCATAAGTCACCTCCAATTTTATTTGGATATCCCTGTATCGTCCATCGTCTGCAACATCTAAACAAGTTTGAAGATAAAAAGTTTCAAGTTTTGACTATCGATTGAAATGCATGATGTCACACGATTAACATATGATTGATTTTGGAGTGAAGCTTACAATAATGCTTCTTAAGAGTTCTCTTAATAATAGGTATGGTGCATTTAGCTGAGCACTTCGAATCTGTGCTATCCAGCTCGACGCAATCTGTTCGACGTGTAAGTGTTTACTTCAAATTGCAGCGACCCCAGCAATTATATTGTGACATAAACACTAGTTGGAAAACAGGAAGATGGAAATAAGGAGGAGAAGAAGAAAGGGGCAAAGATGAATAAGAAAGAGGCGAAGAAGTTGGACAAGAAGAAGAAAATGTCGAAGGAGAAGGGGAAGAACACAACGGAAAAGGGTAAATGGAAGGAAGAAAATGAGAAACAAAATAGATCTTATGATTAGGCCAAAACGGTATTTCTGTATTTAGGTATATAGCGAATCATGTATTAGCACATTATACATCGCTTATTTAAGCAAGGCCACAAGTGGTAATTACTATTATGTTAGAAAATAAAGAACATACCTTAAAAATATCCAAATTTTTCCAGATGTGCCAGTGTCGCAGACCAGGAATACAGTACTTTTGGGTACTCTAGTTAATTGACGGGCAATTTTTATACTGCTTATATAGGTTGTTGTATTTGGACGAGGCTCCCACGGGATGCTTCGTGCACCGTGTTGGTGCTGGTGTGATGGGCGAGTGCCCTTCGCGCGGCGACGATCCAATAGGAACGAATGCAACGGTCCCGCAGCGGGCAGTCGTTGGGAGGCGGGGACAGGGTGGAGATAGAGAGAAAGAAAGAAAAAAAGTAGAGCACGGTGAAGAAAGTATCGGGGAGTGACTTGGGTATCTTGGGGAGAATCAGTGAATGACAAGTTGTTGTGGGTTGGGTCACAATCAAAGACTGGCGGGGAATGATTGGGAGTGACTGGATGAGGAGGGATGAGCCAAGGAGTGACATAATGAGGAGTAAGACGGAGAGGCGAGAAATGCCGAGATGTGGTTAGGAGGTACAGAGAGAAGGATATGAAGGATGAGAATGACTCATGAGTACAAGGGAGTGAGAAGTACGGCGGGAGGTTCAAGGATAGGCAGGGAGGAATGGACGGGTCGGCAAAAAGCTGGAAATGAGGAGAAGGGGTTGAGGTACGGCGGGGAGTTACAAGAATTGTCCGATAATGAACAATTGATTGATTGGTTGTTAGTGATTCCGGGCGCGTCAACTACTATGGTTATTAGTCCTGTACGTGAAGTACATGTTTTTGCTCGGGAGGTGGCGGCGATTTTCCCCCACTGGATGGCCAGATCCGGGCCGACCTACCGTTGACTAACGGGGTTTTCTAAGCCAGGTATCTTCCACCAGCGGGACTCAGCCCCAGCCGGAACAAGTTTTAAGTCCCCGACCGGCCTCCCGGCATGTGTGGTAGTGCAGGGCATGTTAGTGTTAGTGTGTGTGTAAGGGCTGAGGATAGGACAAGGAAGAGGAAGGGAAGATCACGCGCGGTCCGTAGCCCGTTTGTTATGGTACTGCTCCGGCATTTACCTGGTGTTGATCGGAGAAACAACGGAAAACTACCGATCAGAGCAGCCGGCCGCTTGAATTCTCCTACAGACAGCGACTGAATTCGACATAGCTGAAAAGCTAGTGTGATAATTAACGGAGATTTTGGGGAGTGGTCAGAAACGAAGAGGAGTGGTGGAAATGGCGGGATAGAGCGGGGGACGAGGTGGGGCGTATAAGAGCGAAGGGTTGTGGAGCGTGGTGACCGGTCGAGTTGGTGCCAGGAAGAGCGGTTCGAGTCATGGTGGAGGCCGGAGATAGAGAGGAAGGGGAGAAATGGAAGGGGCGTGGAGGATGGGTTGAGAGGGCGCGGTTGCCCGGGCGACCGCGGGTGGAGGGGTGCGGCGTCGGAAACAGAATAACACTCTCTTTACGGCCGTTCGGGGAGCGTGGCCTCGCCTGGCTCTCGCCCTCGCCCTCGCCCTCGCCCTCGCCCTCGCCATCGCCCGCGCCCGCGCCCCTCGCAGCGACGTCTCTCCGCCTGTGGCCGCCAGGCGTTTCAGACTTCGCGGAGATGGTCGACGGGAAACCTTCCTAATGTTGCGCTTCGCTAGATCGCGTCCACTACCTCTTATCTCTTTATTTCATCTTTTCCACTGTTTCTCATTCTCTCTCTCACTCTTCGGTGTTCGAGAAGATACCTCAGAGTTTTGGACAAAGATATAATCATTAATATGATATAAATTATACTAGTGGAAACCTATGAAAATTTAACGTCAACCGACCAAAAAGAATACTACTGCAGTGATACGCATTGATCTATGCGTGTAAAAAACTCGCTATCTTCCTTTCGGTAAATATAATTTGACATTCACATGCTTCCTCCCACCAGGTGACAAAATGACAACTGATTTCGACTGATCGCCTGCAAACTCGCACAAAAAATTCGAAGTAGGGAACAAATGACGGCAGATTTTTTTCTGTTACAGATTATCTTGTAGACCTCAGCCAACTGCCAACAGCCAACCTATGAAAACTGCATTTATGTACATGAATAATGTTATATTTATATTATCTTTCCCCTCTCCCCACTTTCCCCAGTTTTCCTAATTCATTCTAACTCCCTCTATTCTTCATTCTGCCTTTTCACTTTTCCTTTAATCTTCGTATTTTCTTCTCTTGAGTTACGGCCCTAAGCCGCCATCCTGATTGAGGTTTTCCTGGGTTTACTCAATCGCTTAAGGCGTATGCCGGGATGGCCCCTAGTCTTGCATCCCAGAAATAAATGTAAAATCTGCTCTCCTTCTTTAAATTTGTTCACAGTTGAGGCATTCGGGATATAGGAGAATTTCTGGTATTTTTCGAAGGTAATATTATTGATTTACCACGCCCCTCTTGTAAATAAGAATCATGGATTTTTTTTATAATATCATGTTAGCTTTAGAATCATGAAAATTGACTATGAAAATACATTCACACCTTGTTTCATTAGTTATGCGTGGCACATCACCGTTAGCTACTACGTTCATTGCAATTTCGTAAGTAACGTGAAATGTCAGTTATCACTATTTCCGCCCGAATGCCTCAATTGTAATTATGTAAATGTAAATATTTAACTGGTTAGGCGGAAGAGCAGGCCTTACGGCCTGAGCCTCGCCAGAAATAAAGACATTAAAGACATTATAAGCGTTCAATGGGATAATATCAAGATTCTTATTAATATGAGAAACAGTTTTAACAGCCGTTGAACTATAAAAAAGATCGAAGTAAAGATAAGTAAATATATTAGCAAAAGTTATGTATAAACTTAGTTATTTTTCTAATTGCCGAAAAGATTCTCAGGCATTCGCAATATCTATTGACGAGCTTTACGATTCCCTCTTTGACGAACGTTATCACCAATAATGTGAGGTGAACCTGATCTTTAGTTTAAAGCTCTCATTGGCATTCCTCTTTTACTTTTCTTGTTACGGAGTAAAGAGAAAGCTACGTAATGCTGCGGAAAAAAGGAAAATTATTGTCAAAATATCTTTTATCACAGGGCCTTGGTAACGAAAACGTGGATAAATTCAGTTGCTAAACTGAGAAAAAAATCCTTTATGTAGCCAGAATCCATGTTTTGTGGATCTTTGATACGGAAAAATTCAATGAGGGCAATAGGTTTGTCCGTCGGTCCGTCTTTGTCCGTCTTTGAACAACGCTAGCTGCTAAACCGTTCAGCCAATTTTCTCCAAATTAGATATACCCCAATCAATCTGGCTGATGTCGCGGCCCCTTCAATTTAAAACCGATATTTTAAATTTTGGGGCACTTTACTTGAAGGTCCTGGAATCTTTTCAAAATTAAAAAAAATGGCTTCATCGTTTTTTATTAATTTTTTAGGACAGTGTTAAGGACGTTTAAGAGAATGGTGCACATCTCAAATTCGTTGAAAACCTTAATTTTTCGAAAATTCCTTAACTTCAAAACAAACTTTTTTGGAGTATTCCTACAACTAAAATATTAAAGATAGTGATATTTTTTCTTAATTAAATATGTTCCTTAAAAATACATTTTGAAATAAGTTCATGTACAATTTTTCGAAGATTTGAGTACTTTTCATCCAATTTAGCGTGAAAATACGGACGAGGCAATACGTGCTGTTTTAGCACCACTAGTTTTGCTTTGTTTGAAAGTTTTGATCACGTACTCAGCACATTATTTGGTGAATATCTGTTGCACTATTCTCTTATTCTTGAAGAAACCAAGACTTGGGAGCTCGCACTTAGCTGGAGCGTCAATCGTAGCAGCCATCCTCATGATCCTAAACATAATTTTACCTACCTCTTTATAACGATGCATGACTAAATGTAGTTTGGAGTGGTGATGTCTTTTTGAGAATGCCATAAATGAAGTCCTTATTTTCGTTATTTATCCTTGATAAGAGCTCTTTGGAAGCGAGAGTTTGTTTCCAAGGAGAGAATATACACCACACCCTTACGGATTTATTATAATGAGAGAGAGAGCTTTATTTGAAACATTCTACCTAAAACTTACTTAATTCTAGCTAAAATCTAATAATTAATAACCGTCAAGGACTTTGACTTACTTAATTTGAAGTAAGAATTACAATTTTCCTCGTGAATACTAATTTTTGGAAACTAGTATTTGGAATAAACTTCCTTCCTTTCCTTTTTTTCGATTAACGCAAAATACATACTTCATTTAAACAGCAGTCATTCCGCACATTTACTCTCACTACACTGCCCTTCACAGTGAGTGAATGAGGCCGTGCCCTAAATAACTACGCTCTTCCCTGTTGCTCCCGGCGTGCAGCGCGCAGTGCAGGCTCAGCGCGGCCGCCTGGAGGTTCGATGCAGTAACGCGTCGCGGGGCCCTTGGGGGCGGGGGCGGGAACGGAGAGGAAAGCGGAGGCGGAAAGGCGCCAGGGAGCGGGGCGTGGCGGGGCGGGGCAACGATGGCAGCGCGGCGACGCTTTGCATACGAAGATGAGCGCGGACCCCGGGGACTTCGGCTTAATACAGAGCGCACGCGGCGGCGATGGTGGCGACGGAGCCCGCGGTGATGGACATGGCAGTTGTGACGGGGAGGTTGGCGGTGCAGTAGGGACGGAAATGGTGCGGGAAGTGGTGGTGTTGGTGCAGGTTGTGATGGATGTGATGACGGTCTAAGTAGTGGTGATGATGGTGATGGTGATGGTGGTGATGATGGTCATGGGGGTGGATATGGCAGTGTAAAAGTTAGTGAGAGTAGTAGGGCTGGTGGTGATGGTGATGGGAAGGTATCAGTCGTGGAGGAGGGGGTTGAAGTGATGATGGTGGTGGTGGTGGCTGTAGAGCAAGCGGAAGCAGTGATGACGATGAAATGGTGTTGATTATGGTGGTAAAATTTGTAATAGTGGTGGCGATAGGTGATGGTGATGAGAAAGGGGAAGGTTGCGAGGGTGGTATTGGTTGTGATGATGATGGTTAGATTGTGGCAAAGATATTGGTGTGGGAGATAGCTGAGGCGGGGGCGTGGCAGGCGGGATTCTGGCGGCGGCAATGGTGACGTGGCTAGAGGCGGAGGCGGCGATATAGTGGGTGGATGCTATGTGGGAGTCTGCGGCGGCGGCGGTGCCAGCAGCAGCAACGGGCGCTGCGGAGTTGAGGTGTGAGCAGCAGGTAGGGCGGGTGAAGCCGTGGTCGGGTCGGGAGCCGAGGCTGCGGTCTCTGGAGTGCGCCCGCCCCTTTCCACGAAGGCGCCCCTTGCCCCGCTTCGATTCCGACACCGAACCCAGGACTCTCGATGCAGAGAACGTGCCCCGCCCAGAAGGAAGCGCCAATTCTTACAAACTGCTGCCGTCTGCTTGGTTGGATGCGCCAGCGGAGGCGGTCGACATTGATTATTTGTACAAAGAGTTCTAGAACTCATACTGAAGAGTTAAGGCTATTCGATGAGAGATAGAAAATGCAACTTTTGGTATTGTTTGATTTAAAGTATCTACATATATACATGAAAGTAATTTTATGAAAAAATCCATTTAAAATAATTTGATGTACATTTTCAATTAATAATACTTTTGTAGCTGGATTCAAGTAACGAGCATTTCTTGCGATGAAATGTACTCGTATTATTTTCGAATATTAAACATACATTTAGTTTTCAACATTTATGTACGGAAATCGCTAGGTCTTCAACTTACTATCTGTTTGATGAGTACAGATTTATTGGAAAGTTAAAATAGACAGTGCGCGTACGTCAAAGATAGATTTTACGAGACGCCTACCGTAAAGTAAACAAAACACGGTGGCGTAATGATATGACATACATAGATCCAATGTCACATATTGTGAAGGCTATTTACTTCTAAGATTCTATGGATTAAATAAAAATAGTAATTACTATGTCGTTCGTAACTTCTAGTTCATACTAAAATACATTTCAAAGAAAGAAAATGGATTATGAAAATGGACAGTGAATTTAAGGGAGAGTTAATCTCAGGAGGCCAGTAGGTCGAGTTTCATCGAATGTGTTTTATGCGACAGAATAACTAGCTAACTTACAGATATTTTTGTTCGATGGTGGTGAGCGTGGATAACAATAGAAGTAGTTTTATAAATAGTATATTTTAAGACTGTATTTTAAACACCATACCGAACGAACTTTCAGTATATTTCCAGGCTGTTTTACATTTGTGATCTTTCGTGTCGGAATACTGTGCATGCGTTACTTTCTTGGCGGTCTCTAATAAATAATAATGAAAGTAATTCACATGAAAGTGAATGCAACATACTACTTACTAAAGATCTGCTTTTTTTGAATTCATTTAATCCCTGCAAATCTTTTAAAAATCCTACTTACTGAAATGGACTTAAAGCCCGCTAATAGAAACTGTTTTACTTTTGTTCATTGATTGGACCATTCGTTCATTGATTGATTGGAGGTTATTATGATTGGAGGTAAAGCGGTGTCACCAGTACCACACTCTCTACAGGAATAACCTTATCGTTGGAAACAACACGTTGACCCCCGCCCAAGAGCGAATACCAGTTGATCCTGTTGTGAGGTAGAAACCGTCAATTAGTAAGGAGAATGGGTGATGCGGGCTGTAAGCAGACGGCACAAAATTCACCAGCATCGCCCATTCACCAGCATCGCCGGCGGAGAGTGTGTGTGTTGCCAGTGCATCTCTCTTGAGACACACTGTATCAAGAAGATACGGGTGGAGAGGACGGGGAGCATGGAAGAGGCAGTGATGATTATCGGGAGAATAAAATGTGTAATATAGTGGAAGTGTGAGAATCAATGGAACATTAACTTATAGAGAATTAACAGATGAGCTTTAAAAAATTCTAGAGAATTTTACACTCTTCGAAGTATCCCGTTTAAACGCTTGCCGCAATCCCTGATGTATCACTATATTATCCTGATGTGTACCTACAACGACCCCAGCCCCAATAGATAAGCATCAATTTCTGCAAAGCTCCCGTCCAACAATAAACGGAGTGAACAAACAAAGCGTCTCTAAAGGGATTGAGAACGCGCATGTAGATAAGAAATAAAACTATTCCTATGTGAATGTGGTCAATTTTTGATTGACAGTAGTGCTTCCTCCATATCCACAGTCATCCGCCAGGCAGCCAGTTAAATCTTCTCCTCCTCCGTTCAAGGTGATACTATGCGTTAGGTATCGGTGACAGTTTATGATCTTGGAGCACAACTGGCCCCATTGGCAAGGGCTGCCAATCACGTGTTCTAAATAGACTGTTCTAATGACGGAATCCTTCTCGCACTCGCCCATCCCCTCGTTGACCAGGCGCGGAGAGGATACTGAGAAATGGTAGATGGTTACCTTACACCTCTCGAAAGAAGCTGTCATACAAACTTTTTTCTTCGCGGTACATGTATAATTTCGAAAATGTGATACCAGAACCAACAAAAAAACGCGTTGCCGATCGGGAACGCTAAGGTAGTAGTGTCGTAGCGATTACGGACCGAAGGATCGCGGGTTCAAGTGAATGGCATGGTTGTATTTGTGTTCGTCCTTTCTCCCCTTATCATCACCATATCGTTTCATCTTCACAGTTACCGTAACGTTAACTCCAATAGTGATCGCTTTTGACGTAGATGTTGATGCGACCTTAAATAACTTAAAAAACATGCGTTTAAAATTAAACGCATGTTTCAGCGAACATTAAAGCTTGAGCTGAGTTAAGGAATGAAGCGGAGCGGACCAGAGCAGTAGCTGGGAGGTGCGCGGGACGGCAGCATGATCGAGGTGAAGCGAGAGGGAGCGAGGCGGAGCGGGGCGGTGAGAGGGCGCGGGGCGGGGCGACCCCAGACCGCCAGTGATGTTTGCTGAGGGGGCTGCAGTGGTAATTGCGGCTGCGAGTGCACAGCGACTCCCCCTTCCCCGCCCCGCCCCATCCCCCGACCCCGCGCCTTCGTCCCCCGCCTCAACGCCGGCTCGGAGATCGCTGCTCTGCCCTCCGCCTTTACGTTAACTGCGCTTCCCTTCGTTGTACAAGTAGCGGCCCCTCGTCTACACGACTCATTTGCCAGATTCAACAGGATCCACGACACCTCCGGAACGGGGTACTGCGCAGAGGTTCCAGACATCAACCAGGATTCGGCTAGGTCGGTTAGGAGGCCAACACAAGAACTCTTCTGGTTTCACTAAGAACGTTTTACCTATAAGGAGCTTTATTTGTTGGTATTTGATGCTAATTCATGGAGAAACAAACTATTGAAGAAAATTTATAGTATTAAACATTTTATGTGTAGTAACTTTTTATTCACAGAAATATAAACCTGCTGAAAGGAGGAATTCAGGAAGAAGATTGTAGTATGACGACAGCAAAACATCGCTGCATTGGATGTGGCGTATCTTGGGCGGCTAAGAATCCATAGACACTAATAGTTTCTAGTTCTATGAATTGATTAAGAAATACATTTCATATAATTCTTAAGTTCGAAGTAAAATCTTGAATTGGTCTGGAATGTGACGTCTCACATCCACAGGTTCAGTTCACACTTACATGTGTTTGTAATTACTGAAATGATGCCTCCAAGAAATTACACAGACAAAATACCATTAGTTTCGAGCATAGTTAAGGCCTTTTGATTGATTGAAATTAAGTTAAAAAAGAGTGAATTTCAGTGAGATTTATTTCTATACCAGCATTGAGGTGGACGGTTAATCGTGTCTTAATTTTTTTTAGAGTTATACATTGCAATATTTGGTTGAGATTGCTGAAATATATAGTAAACGTTACTTTTATCATTCCGCAAAATGTTCTAGTTTTAATGGAAGCTTTGAGAGTGGTTATGTGAGTGCAGATCAAAGATCACTTTCTGCCATAACGTCATTCTGAGTGAGTAATGTAGATAACGTAGATTTGTGCCATAAAATATTACTCAATGCAATGCGCTGAAACACGCCACTTATGAAGAAAAGTAAATGACTGAGTAAAATTGTTAGAAATTCGCTATTCACACTGTACCTGTCGTACTATACCTATTCGTATACTTTTGGCATGAACAAAATATTCGATGAGTCTATCAATATTAAGAATTTCAGTAAAAAGGTACCGTATTAGAGAAATTTTCAAAAGAAATTTCATTAAATCTCACATTTTGTCATTTGAACCTTATGAGAAAACATATTTTTCAAAAATGCATATTAGAAATACAAAAATCAGACGAAAAATTGTAGCAGATGCAGCCTGGGAGTTGCCGTGCTGCGAGTGCGACTACATACGGGGATCAGAACGGGTTTCAGGGGATTGTTTGCCTTTAGGGCAATGATAGATAATATGCAAGTAGAATAAATAAATTTAAGTGCATAATAATTATTAATATAAGTGGTTTTGATTTATAATAAGTCGGAGGACTATTGATAGTTATGAAGTTAATGATTGCTCTTCTTTCTTGAAGTACACTTGGCAGCTTACTTACAGTTTGTAGCAAGGAAGGCACCAACCCAAATCACTCGGCTGAGTGTGTCGTTGTCCGGGCTGAGGTAGGCTCCAGGCAGTTCGGTGGTGCGACCTGGCATGGGCGCGGACTCAGATGACCGGAGCTGTTGGTGGAGTTTGCCGTGAATTCGGCCAAGTGGCGGCTGCGGCTCGCGAATGGCATGAATTTGAGGCAGGTTTGATTTGGCCGTACTAATCGCCTTGATAGGCGAAGCAGGAACAGCCGACCCTGATGATTTTTGCTAGTCAGTTAGTTTAATAAGTTCGGAGCAATGTAGTTAGAGAAGTTCTGTTTAGTCTGTTCTTCCTGTTGTCTGTCGTTGTTCTGTTTGTTCTGGTTGTCTCTCTGTGTGAGCGAAGTCGCAGTATTTATTATTGCGGGTGTGATTGAGGCCGTGGGGGGGGGAGAGTCACGTGGCTGTGACTTGGGCCTATGGCAAGGCGGGAAAGTCTGAAGTGCCCGCGATCGGCTCCCTATTCGTGATGTGTCTTCGGGTCACGTGACATTGGCGGCGATCGAAAGCAAAGGCGGTGGCACGTGGGGTGCCCACGATGGCGGCCCGTTTGTATTTGAGATTTCAACGGACTTGAGGCATCTGGCATGCAGGTGGCCAAGGAGCGGGGCGACGCGCCGGCAGTGCACCTTTGTCGGCGAGATACATTGACGGGCTTATTTTTGCGAGGGAGGCCCGAAGCGATTCCCAGAAATGTTTGTACACATTCCTGGTTGCTTGTCAGGTAGCGAGCGATGGGGTTAGGGCCCCGCGTGCCGGGTGGCCCAGCGCTTGGCTAATGAGGGCTTAAACCCCAGCTGGCGACGCCTGGAAGCGGCGGTCAGTGCTC
Organism: Teleogryllus occipitalis; assembly: GCA_011170035.1. Taxonomy (NCBI): domain Eukaryota; kingdom Metazoa; phylum Arthropoda; class Insecta; order Orthoptera; family Gryllidae; genus Teleogryllus; species Teleogryllus occipitalis. The sequence goes on along the minus strand of BLKR01014778.1, from coordinate 135,911 downwards.
TGCGTTGGCGTGGGCCCGTGAGAACGGCGGTTTGCGCGGAAGACACTGTAAATGATTTTATTGCCCTATTGTAGTAGTTTCCGAAGTGTAGAAGCGTGCCGTCATGCACAGAGAGCGACTTGTGAGAGGTTAGTGAAAGTAAGCTCTTAATAGTGGGTGGCCGCGCGGGAAAAAAGCTATTAGGGGCTGCGCCTTGGTGGCGAGATTGAACATTTGATTGCGAGATTGAACAAAAATAATTAGGCAATTTTCATTTAATCCACGCAATTTAATGCTAGATCATTAAAGAACGAGTCTAAATATGTTTTCTGACACATAATATATTAAATTTCAAATCACTTTAAGATAAAATTATAAAATGTAAAATCTCTAGATTTACTTGCAAATGCTTTTAATATTATGACACTTCGGAAGAATACAAATATTTATTTTGAGTGTTTCATTATCATTTCTGTAAACTTATGTTTGCACCTTAGTTTTAATACAACACTACTTGGATATTGATAATGAACATTTATTCACCATTATACCAGATATAAAATACAGAAATATTGAAACGAATTTCATTAGGCCTAATGGCCTCATTCACACTTAAACTTGATATTCAACGTTAAGACTTACGCCCGCACACTCAGAACAACAAACACAATTTGTCCGCGCGACTCGAAACACCGATCATTCGTTTCGACGCCCCAACACCACCCGCCATTCTTTCCACTTATCCCCAACTCTCAACTTCTCGCTGTGCGCCTGACAATTCAGCATTCACGACACCACTCGGCAGCCGCTGCGAAACTTCAGCACATTTCCGTTCCTTCATCGCGGGGGCCTACCACGCCCCTTCCCTTCCCTTCCCCTCCCTTCTCTTCCCTTCCAGCCCAGGCCCCAGCCCTAGCCCCGCCCCCCGCGCCAGCGTCGGAATAGCCTACGCTCCTCTCGAGACTTCTCCTTGCATTACGAAACCACTCCAACCGTTTAGTCGGCAGTCCGCCGCCTGCTCCTCCGCCACCGTCCTCCTAGGAACCTCTTCGCTTCGTCCGCACCCTCTCCGTAACCGGCTCTCCCTCCTTCTCGCCAACCTCCTCCTCCGCCAGCTTTCCCACTGCTGCCCGTTTCCTGGGACCGCGCGAGCGAGAAGTTGGGCGGAGCGGAGCGAAACGGGGGCGGGGGCGGGGGGGGGGGCGAATGCGAGAAGGCATTACTTGGGGGGGCGGGGCGCTTTCGTGCCCGCCCCCCAACCTCCAGCTCGGGCCCGCTCCGCCCCGCCCCGCCAGTTGATAGAAAATTCCGGCGCGTCTTGGCGCAGCTCGCTGCTAATGTTTGCAGAGCCTGGAATTGCCGCGCGGCTCGCTGGAGCACACGGCCGACACGTAGGAGGAGAAACGGCGCGAGCGGCGGGGATGGGATGGGACGGGTTGGCGATGGAGGCACCAGAAGCAAGCAGGAGGGAGCCACGGGGCACCGGAAATGGGGAAGGGGTACTTGGGGAGGACATTGCCAAGGAATTGCAAGATTGTGGAGAGTGACTACGATGAGGTAGAAATGGAGGCGGGTGGAAAATGATGAGGGAAGCTACATCTAGATGACGCAATATTAGGAATATCCGACGAATGATTTACACACCGGCGTCTAATGGTAGGTTTAACGGCAGAGAAGCCGAGGATGGGACTGGGCAGGTAGGTAGGATGCGGTAAGAGAAGATAAAGGTAATGGTGGAGCAGAGGTGGTTTCCCCACTACATACAGTGACAAAAGCAGCGATGTCGGGGAAATGGAACCGAAAGGCAATGGCAGGTTGTAGCCAGAATGGAGGTAACGGATGTTGGGAAGGGTAGTGAACATGGTGGATGCAACAAAAATTATAGCCTAGCAGTGTTACCTAAACCAGAGTCTTCGCTAGGGGAGGGTTGAGGCGATGAAAGAGCATCTTTAGAAAGTGGAGGCGGTCGGAGTCGGTGGGCGTGGCACTGGCTGTAGGAAAGGAAGAAACGACAGCCACAAAGGTAACGGCTGAACAGCGTCTGCACAGCCAGAGTGCATAAGACAGCTGCACGGGGACCGGCAGTGTACGGCGACGGCAGGGCCGCGGTGGTCGGTGGTGGGTGGTGGTGGGCGGTGGTGGGCGGTGGTGGAGGGTGGTGGTGACGGTCGGGGGTTGCGCGCGCCCGCGAGGGAGCGAGGCGGTTAGATGCTGACTGGCTACGTGTCCTCGCTGCCGGGGCACGCGCTTTGCGATGCTCGCGTGTTCGGAAACAATTGCCTGCCGCCCGGCGGCGCGATTTAATTTTCCGGCCGCGTCTCTCGGGAAGCGGCGGAGGCGAGGGCGAGGGCGGCGGCGGGGGCGGTGGGGGCGGAGGGAGTTACCGCCTCTGCGTTGAGGGCGTTTGCTTATTTCCTGCGCCGGGCGGGACCTCGTGCTAGTGAAGTCGGTCGCTCGCTCGCTCGCGTTCCTTACACTCGTCGTGTTTTTAGTTATGTGGCGCCCTAATTAAGCAAGAGTCACGCTCATTACTTCTAAGTAGCGATGCGATTACCCGAGTGAAATTAAGTAATGGCACAATTTACTTGCGGAACTAGAATTAAGTCGAGTGAAATGTGTAGTTTGAAATTAGATAAAATGAAAGTATTTTTTTCTAGAAAAGTCTTTTGCTGTAGATGCACGAAGAGAAAATAATGCTGATGTAAATTTGTTACGATTACTCTTTCAGAATTTGTTCAGATGTAATTCGCGAGGCAATACACGCTTTCAGAATTAAATTGTAATTCTTGAAAGAAAAGATGCGAGTAATAATGTATTGTGACCCACTACTACCCACTTCACAGTAAATAGTGTTCCTACTGTAACTCCGACGGTTGGTCGCACCTACCTCGGGGTCGCTCGTGTTGCCGGCTAGCTCAGGAGGCGAGTAGAGCCTGAAATTTAGGTGGTGGACGGACGTGGCTACGTGAAAGAGGTCAATTGAAAGAAAATTCAAAGAAAAAATAAATTTAATGAGAAATTAGAAAAATTAGTAGAAATAATTTGTTATAATTATCTGAACTCAGTTTCCAACCCTTGCTTTTTTATCATGCAGTCTTAAAACTAATACAATTAAATCTTATGATTATTGCTAGGAACAAATGATGGAAAATTTAAACAGAGATGCGCTTACAAAATTACAAGAAAAGGGCCAATACGCGGCCAGCATCTTCTGAATATTGAATATAGTCCAGATAAGCCTGAAAGGCGTGATAAATGTTCGTTTTGTTTGTCGGAGCTCGACAAATAACTAAAATCACCATGTGCGGCAGAGGAACTCGTTGGGGTGAACGGCATCCAGACGAGCAAAACAGCTGGGCTCCTTTTCTTCTTGGCAGCACGTCTCTTGGGTGACGGAGAAGGGTTTCTTCGTGTAGCCTGATTCCTATTCAGGAGAGCAAAACCACGTCTGCGGCAGCGGTGAAGACGTTATCGGTGACGACAGTTTATAAGTCCGAGCGTCAGAATAAAACACGATACTCGTCGGGAGAATTATCACCGACCTCACTTATTATCGTAGTCGCGTAACTTGCGACAATTGGCGCGGGCGTAAATGAGCAGAGATAAAAAAAGAATAACAAAACTGAATAAATTTCCTTTTCATCTACCTAACACTCGGTGTGTTAATAATACTTCTGCGCTTTTATCGCGCTAATTCGCGCTACCCTAGCACCCACACACTTCTGCCTCACACGGCTCTGTGCGGCCCTTCCGTCCGGCGACTTGAATGCTTCTCTCTACACAACTCTAGCGCCTCCGCGCTTCTGACCTCTCCTCCGCCCTTCACGGCGCCCACACCCTTCTTCCCTCCCCCCAATTTCTACGAATGTTCTAGAACTTTCAGCTGAATTTTTAGAAGGCGTGACGTTACTGGGCGAACGTTACTACGCCGTTCATGATTTTACACCAATCAGATTACGCGTTTCTCAAGTAATTTTGATGGAATTTTCCAGAGACAACGGAAAGCGCTCTTTCTCGCACACTTCCTTTAAACAAACTTGGGCGGTCTTCTGAAATTCCTCCGAGCAACGCGGTCCATGGTTCCCTGGGGAGATCCCAAGGCGCGTGTGTCAAACACTGCCCCTCGCTCGTCCGAGGCGACGCCTTTGCAGCTGCGCGGAACATTAGTTTGACCCTTTCGCTGCCTAAGGAAGGCGCTCCGGTTGCAATACACACACTGCGGAGAAGTTATTACAAAATAAATGTGTTCATTTCCGAATCTGATATTTCGTTACGTCACACTACAATCAATAGAATTTCTATTCTATTGTTTTTAATTATTGGTTTGAACATTTACATAATAAATGTAAGATTGAAATATAAAACTAAATATGGAATATATTGGACACTATATTTCACTTTTAGTTATTATCATTGTCATTGTCCAATGTGAAAGTTTGCTGTAATTTTTACTAGAGTAATAATATTTTGCAATGAACTTCATTGTCTATTTAGGATCAAAATTTCGAATTCTTGGACAATTTGTACTCAGTAGTTGATAAGACTTGAATGTGTTAAGATTTTAGAGGTAGGAGTCTGAATTTCATAATTACAGGTATTGCTAATTTCTGTAATTTACTTATGAATCTTCAGGAGCTATTTAGGAGGTAATTTTTATTTATGGACTAGTGTTGTAGGGAAATTGAACTTTGCCAATTGTACAATGTGTATTACCAATTTTCCGTTAAGAGAGGTTTCAGAATTCAACAAAATAATTCAAACTTCATGATTTTGGTGAAAGAGTAAATAGGTGTACTGGATAAGTGAAGCTTGGAAAATTCACACCAACTAGAAACAGATTCTGTAACGAACTGAAATTACGTAGTTTGATAAAATATTTATTTCTATACATGTAACGGAGAACACCTCAGTGGATGGGAGTATCTAACAGCTGCCTGGGAAGGCGGCTGGCCAGGTAGGAGTAACGATGAAAAATAATTTTTATGAAGAAATGCAACTGGCGATACCACCAGAAGAAGAACATCGGTAAACTGAATTAGCAGTGGAAGTGGTGACAGATTAAAAGTAGCGACGTCTGTATACAGTTTACCGGGAAAGCGAGATTCCTGTACATTTAAAAAGGATAACTTTACTGTGCTTGTGTGAATATTTATTAAAATGATTAATTTTCAAAAAGACAGTATTAAACGTATTTCCATGCCAAAAAACGTAAAACAATTAGACAATAATCGGTGTGTAAAAGTAAGAAGTAAATAAGCAATAAAATACGAAATAATATTTAAGAATACGTTCATGGAGATAGCTAAGAACGTAAATGAGGGAGAATGTACTACTGGACAAGGATAAGCAAATGTGGGGCGAACGAAATAATTAGGCTAGTGACGAAAGAGAGAGGGAGACACTGGGAGAGAGAGAGAGAGAGAGAGAGAGAGAGAGAGAGAGAGAGAGAGAGAGCGAGGGAAGGAGGGAGATAAGGTGAGAGAGGGAGGGAGAGAGAGGGAAGGAGGGAGATAGGGTGAGAGAGGAAGGGAGAGAGAGGGAAGGAGGGAGTGAGTGAGAGAAAGAGAGATGGAGAGAGGATGGGAGGAGAGGAGAGAGGGAATGTGCGGGAGGTGTCGTATACTGGGAGACACCCATCCAAAAAACTACAATAGGCTATGAAATGAGGCTGGTGATATCAGTGGATTGGAGTCACGACAATGAAAAATATATGTACGCAGCAGCATATTATTGGTCAAAGATATAATTGCATTTGCAGAGTTTACTGGTAAGGAAATATCGGTGATATCACTGGTTGGCATAGCCTTCGTCGCATTGACCCAATTTAGGAGAAAAGCAAAGGCGTTGATGGCATGATCAGATGCACAGTAGTTTTATTATTTATTTTTCTATTAATTTATTGATTTCTATTTTTGAGACAGAGTTGTGTATAATATATATTTCAGGATTTTATTAGCAAAAAAATACGATAAGGAGATGACAACAGTTTTAGAAAAATACGAGAGAGGAAGAAATAAATGAACCTCGACAAAACATGCCCGAGGCAAATTAATAAGCCAGGAAGTTGACACATAGTGAACGGGAAGTGACCACATTTGAAACCCAATACCCTAAATTGGAAATCTATCCCACAGGAAACGCTATTATTTGACCCGCCAAACGCAAACGGTTTGAAGGAACATAACAAAAACATGGCGCTAGGAACATTTGGAACTAATATTGCCAGTCTCTCTCATATCCATGACTGATGTCTGGTGGCGGGATTGTCTGCCATATTAGTGTTGCACAAACATTTCGAAAACAGAAAACAAATACCCAGTTTTCTACCACCAGGAAGTCTATTCTCAATAATTCTTGTTGTTTATCTGCAATACTTTGTTTTATTGTCTTTTAATAAGAGGAAACCTTTTAATCATTCGAAAAACTTTCACGTAAACCTGTTAGTTAGTTTTGCAACTGTAAAAACGCTGCGTCCCTGCCAGATATCAGTGTGGCGAGCACGCTCGACTACTTGCCCTCTGAAAAGCAAGTTGAAAGTCGCGAGGTGGTCCCTTTCGTCAGAGAAGGCATGGACACCCTAAATACCTCGTCCGCTCGGACTCACATTACGACGACAGTAACCTGTAAGCTCTCTCATTCTCTAGGCAGCAAGCGCGCATTCCTGTTATAGTGAACTCCACTGCCTTGCTGATTAGTGTACGCGTACCACGCACGACCATGCGCCTGTGCCATTGCCAGGGCCTGATAAGTGAGGCCACCTTATTTTCCGAACGGCTACGCCGTCGAACTTCTTCTGTTCAGTGTTTTGTATTTATCTTCCATATTTTATTAGTGAATAAATGTTTTATAAACTTTGATGTTTTGTTTGCCTTATAAGTAGAGGGCGGATTTTAATGAAATGTCATTGTTTTCTTTTCACTTTAGAACAATATCGTTTAGTATCGGAATTAATTTTATGTTATGACAAAAGGAAATGACCCATTTTATAAGTCATTTATTTTATTTTTCATCGATTTCAGCTAATAAGTAATCTTTTACCTTTCCCGTGATTTTTAGTACGTTTTTCGCTAATTTAATCTATTTTAATGCCATTTTAATGGTACTTTCTACAATTAATATTTACGACATGCAACAAATTTTCTTCACAGAATTCTTGAAGCATATTTAATTTCTTCGCTCATAAATTGTAATGTCAGCAGTTGTGAGTATGTAATGTAAGATTCTTTTGACGCTTTCAGCACCATTGTCTGTTCGGTGGATTTCACAATATCTGCAGACAGATTTCCTGATACAGTCCAAACTAAAAGTTCGCAAGCTGAGTTCACTTGAACGAATGGAAGAAATCTCGATTACATTAGTGACATTTTATTGGTCATATTTGGTGTTGTTTTAGGACATAAAATCCGTCCCCTACTTACAAGGACAATAACAACAAGCTTTGTAGGTTTGCCAATATGAGGGATCGTTGTTTCAGTTGTTAGGCCCGCCCCCTTCCTATTGGGGTCGACTGCTCAGTGGTTAGTACGTCGGCTTTATGAACTTTGATGCGCCGTTTCAAACTCAAAGCAGGCCACAGGATTTGAAATGCAAAAACTGACACATAACTTCGCTCTTCTCTGCAAAATTAAAGTCGGTAAGTAAGCTTTAAATAAAAGATTGTGCTCGTAGTGCCATCGGAACCGCAACTGAGACAAACTGAGACTAGCAGTTACTCGAAAAGTCAGAATAGACTGAGGAACTGAACCTCTCAGATTAGGGTCCCTCGAATAATGGAGAGGCCAGATTTAAAATAAATACATGGGAGTGTGGAAGAAGTGCTTAAGTCATATTAACAAAATTTTACTGAATTTAAAGCCAGAACGCAAATTCCCATTGTCAAAACCAGCTAAAAATGTCGTTGGCCCTTCTATCGAGTGAACTAAAAACTAAAACTCTTGAAGAACAAACTTATGTGAGCATGAGCTCCATCTCCTCGGATGATATCTATATAACAATTTATTAATAACATGCAGATGCTTACTCAACATCAAAGAGATCTTCCATGAAAACGCAGCTTTCAAAAAATCTCAATTCTTCCAGACCCTCATACAAATAAAAACCTTCCTATTTCAATCTTTATGAATTCGCAGAGATTCTGACGTAGACGACACCGTAAACGCAGGTAAAAGCGAAGCAGCGCTCCATCCGGCAGGGTCGGGAATTATTCTGCGGGCGTTCGGATTAAACAGCGGCGGCGTAGCACGCGGCAGGAGGGGGCGGGGCGAGGGGCAGTAATTGCAATGGAGGGGATGATTTGCGGCGGCAGGCGGAGGGGAGGCTGCACACGAAGATTTACGCAGTGGGGGTGAGGTGGGGGCGGGGAGGAACTGTGGACTGCTACTTACGACTTTCCGCCCACTCGTGTTGCAGCGGTGGCTGCGGTTGAAAGAAAGTAGGAAGGGGGAGACGATGAGCACTCGCCGATAAGGCAGGTGCCTAGAGAGCGCGCGGTGGCGCTGGGTGGTTCAAGGTCTTCAGGAGATGTAGTGAATTGCCAACGAAGTACTTGCATTAGAATGAGTTGGAGCTTAAAGGCATTTCTTGTTTATTTTTTTGAGGATACGAAGAGGAATTTAGAAATTAAAATGATATATAATAAAGCGGAAACTGTGCATTCATTGACTTTATATATGTATTTTGTAATAAATATAAGAATGAAAAAATATTCAATAGAAGTGGCTCTCATAAAATGTGAAATATATATGTTATTTTGAACGTATTTCTTCGCCATAATTTTGAATTATCAAATGGATATTTTGAAGTCAAAGGGTGTTTGAAATTTCGGGATATGTGATTCTATTAAATATCCTTAAAGAAAAGCATTTAATTAAAAGTTTTAATAACACGGAAGGGAAATATTTCAGTATTTTTTAATAACATTAATATTCGGAATCAGTAAACTGTGAGGTGGTTAGCTATAATAGTTTATTTCTGCGCTAATTTTTTGGTAGTATTTTTTCAAACCAACTTTTGAGTGCTTATTGCGGCTCAGCCATTTGGAATACCCAAGGAATTTATTAGACCATAAATGCTTAAAATTGTCTTAAGAGATTATATTCAAAATTTCGTCGTTTTCTTCTTAGACACCTTGTATGTACCCCTTACCAATTTCTTTATTGCCTTGTTCCTAGGCTAGTATGTTTTTCATTCAAGTTCATTTCATAATTGCAGGGCTTATTTCCAAAGTGGCGTTTCTTAAATAAATACTGTTTTCAGGAAGGGAAAGTATTCCCAATGAGCATTGCTTTTTACGGTAGGATTCATTGGTTGCCGGATACTGCTTAACATAAAACAAACGTCCTTTTTTAGCACATTTGACGGCATGATGAAAAAGTATCTTTGGAATTCCGATACGTAAAAGTAGGAAAATATCGTAAATGGAGACAATTAAGTCACGTTAGAAATAAGCTGTTGAATTCTACTTGAAGATCCCGCGGGTGAGTGAGGCCAAAGCGCTGCCTCAATGAGCTCCCCTGCCGTCAACTGATAGCGGCGATGCAGCAGCCGTGGCCCCCCGGGACACCGCGTCTTGCGCTCAGCACCGCGCCCCGTCCGGGGGCACCGCCCCCTGCGGTCGCGTCAGCAGCTGGTGGACGGTGGTGGCGGTGCCGGGGTGGGATAACGTCTGTGGTGGGGTAACGTCTGTGGTGGGATAACGTCTGTGGTGGGGTAACGTCTGTGGGAGGTGTTGGGGTCATACGGATGTCTACGGGGGTGGTGTAAGCGGCGAGGAGAGACGGGAGAGACTGGGGAAGAACGGGAGCGGTTAGGCTGGCGGTGTGGAGGACGAGTAGGTGCAAGTAAGGTGGAGGAAAGGGGGATGGTGACGAAGGTGGTAGCGTTGGAGGCGGTGGAGGCGGTCGCGATGGTGGTGGTGGCGTTGGTAGTGGTGGAGGCGGAGGCGGAGGCGGTGGCGGTGGTGGTGGCGGCGTTCGCGGTGGCAGTGAAGGCGCGGTGGAGGCGGTGGAAGTGGCTGTGGCGGTGGCTATGGCAGTGGCGCTACTGCTGCCACCGCCTGCATCGCCACCGCCTTCACCCCCCGTCTCCGACACCACTGCCACCGCTACCGCCACCGCCACCGCCGCGGCCGTAGCGGTAGCGGCAGCGGCGGTGACGGTGGCGGCGGTGGCGGTGGCGGTAGCGGTGGTGGTGGTGGTGTCGGGGACGGGGGCGGTGGAGGCGGTGGCGATGGAGGCGGTGGCGATGGAGGCGGTGGCGATGGAGGCGGTGGCGATGGAGGAGGTAGCGATGGCGGCGGCGGTAGTGGCAGTGATTGCGGCGGCGGCGGTGCTTCTTGTGTCCATGACGGGGGTGGGGCTAGAGGCAACGGCAGCGTGCGTGGCTGCAGCGCTATGGCGCTTTCTGTTAGGCGCGGGCAGCGCATCGCGCGCTCTCGATGTTTATACATTCATAGGGCGGCCACGGCGGGTAACTTTAATATATGTCTGGCGGAACCGCAGTCAGAGCCACTGCGCGCGAATGTATGCAACAAATCCAACGCGAACCGCCGCCGCCCACGCCCTCATGCCCTCCGCGGGGAAAGTACTACGTGGCCACGCCGTCATCCTCACCCTCGCCCACCCACCCCACCCCAGCCCCCACCATATCCTCCTCCCACCACCCTGTCCTCCTCCCACCAACCGGGAGCGGTGGCTCAGTGCATTACTACAGTGCCTCTGACCGGGAGGTCCTAGGTTCGAGTCACGACGGCGACAAGATTTTCTACACTAGCTTTGCAACCAGGTCGAATTCAGTCGCTGTCTGGAGAAGAATTCTAGAAGCCAGCTGCTGTGATCGGTAGTTTTCCATGGTTTTTCTCGTGCACACCAGACGAATGCTGGAGCAGTACCCTATGAAATAGGCCACGGACCACGCGCGATCTTTCCTTCTTCTTCCTTGTCCTATCCGCACCCCTTGTACTCACACACTAACATGCACAACACTATCACACATGCCGGGAGACCGGTCGGGGGCTTAGAGCTTGGCCCGGCTGGGGCGGTGCACCGCCAGCCAGTGAGAGATACCTGGTTGGGGAAACCCAGCTAGTCGTCGGTAGTTCGGCGCCGGATCTCGCCATCGAGCGGGGAAGATCACCGCCACCTCAAGACGAAACAACACGCACTTCACTTACGGGACTAATGACCTCAGTAGTTGACGCGCCCGGAATCACTAACAATGAACCAATGAATGAATCAATCTATCAATCCTCCCACCATATCCTAGACTTCTGCGGCTTCGCATTTTTACGTGTCAACCCCGCTGCTCTTCACCACACTCGTCGGCTCTCGCACAGACTCCACCACTTTACTTGACAGTCCTACCCTGCTTCCCACCCGCTCACTTACTTAGCATCCTACCCTGTTTCCTACCCCGCCATCGCTACACCCGGAGGCGCTACCTTCGCCGCGGCCGTCACCGTATGAGGCGGCGCTGCACCACCTCCCGCCGCCACCACTGCCTCCGCCTCGCAGGGCCGTAAATATGCATAATGCATGTTAAATATGGAGCGCAGCGCCCGCCCCGCCCCGCCGCGGGATTCATGCACTGTTCTCCATTTTTGCGGGCGCTTCTCCCGCCGCCGCTACCCGCCGAGACGTGGCGGTGGCGGTCCGCGGCCGGGGCCCTACGTCACCCGTCATGCGCGGAACCCCCTCCCCGCCCCTCCCCCCACCCCTTCCGGGCTGCGTCGTCGCCGCCTGCACTGCTGACGCATTGGCCGCGGGGCGAGGCGCTCTGCTGGGCGTTGGAGGGGGGATGCGCGTGCTAATATCCTCCGCGCGTTTTATGCTTGTGGACGTCGTTAGCCCTGTTTCTCACCGGCTGAGGTGACTTACGGATATACATGTTGCTGCCGCATGGTCTCTGACCAAGAGGTTCTAGGGTTTGAGTTCCGTTGGTGGGGGATTTTCGACACTAGCTAAATAGCTATGTGGAAATCAGCTTCTGAATGGAAGAGAATTCTAGATACCAGCTCTGATGATCGATATTTCTCCTGTTATTTTCGATAAATAAGAGGAAAATGCCGGAGCAGTACCTTAACAAACGGTCGATGGACCGCGTGCGAGTTTTCCTTCCCCATTCTTGTTGTCTCCCCTTACACAAGTTTACACTTGCACTTAACTAACAGTATACTACCGTCCGTGACCGGAGACCACCCTGAGCTTAGAGCTTGCCGGTACTGGGGCGGTACAAGGCTGGTGGAGATGCCTGGAGGGGAAATCCCCAAGCCGACGTGTATGTCAGCGACGAATCTCACGTTTTACTTCGATAAGAACACTGCCACCCCCGGGATATTACATGTATTCCAATTTTGGAACTACCATAGCAGTTATCGCGCCCGCCCAAAAAACTGTGAGAAAATAATAGATTTTTTATGCTGATCTCCCCCGCAAAGCATTGTGTAGAGAGAAGGGAGAGATTGTGTACTAGGTGTAACGGGAGATATTTCACGGTCATGAGAGGTAGGTTTTGTGAGTGAGAAACCTACATGCTGGTGAACACCAAGTCTATCTTTCCTTTGGGATATTATCTCCTGATTCACTAAAAGACACAGAAATGCCGACGCGCATACACGTACTCCTAACACTGTTTATGTTGTAAGCTAACATTCTAGGTATCGATGATAAGTTTACAAAAACAACAACAACAATGTAATTGAGTTCTAGAAGACGTAAATCATTAAATATGGACCATAGTACGCAGTATCGACGAATGGCAGTACACCAACGTCGAAGTTGTAAGGGGCGGTGAGGAAGAAAAGAGGCGATGAGAGGCCACAACAGACACGATTTCGAAATAATTATGATAAAAATAAATTTTTTAGAAAGCCCAAAGTATGAACGACATGGATTGATTAGATCAATGAAGAAGGTTTTTTAATTTAAATAAAATGTGAGGGAAACGGGAAGAAGTACGGTAGGTCGAAAATTAATAGAACTTGAAGTTATTCAAGACAGCTTTGATTGAGAATGATGAGAAGACGTCTACTTTCAGAATGGATAAATATAGAAGTGGAATTAGTCTCTATCTGGTGATACGGATCCTTTGAAGAGATTTTGGTTAAATGTGTAGAAATAAAATAAAATGAATAATAGTGTCATAAGTTTATTATGGAAATCTCTAACATTTTTCGGTTTTAAGAAGTATGGATGTTGCTAGCGAACGATTTTTCAGATCTGAATAAGTTACAATTTTGGTGCGGAGTTTTACCATCTCGTCTTTTCCCAGCTATCGTTTTGCGGTTGCCGGCTCATCGCAGAGCACCGCATCTCGCCAGCTGACGCGGCGGAGCACCGTCGCCTTGTTAGTGCACTGCGCAAGCGGCTCATGCGCAGACCAGACATGCCCCTCCCCTGCAGGGTGCAGTGGTCGCTGACTCAGCGTGTGTCTCGGGCCGCCGGGAGCCAGGAATGCGATTCCGTACCTTTCCCCACCCCCATACGCCTTGCTTCCATTCATTCTTTCTTTCTTCCGCAGGGACATGCCCGCAACTCCATCACGCCCTCCTCATGCAATCTAATTTCATACTTGGCTTCTCTCCAGCAAACTCGTAGACGTTACTTCTCGTAGGTTTGCCTTTGCATATTCGCTCTGACACGGGGTTTTCGGTGTTCTGTCTTGAATACGTTCTCTCGGCATCTTCCCCATCGTAGATCTTCACCTCACACTTTGTACACGTCTCAGTTCGTTGTATTTGATTTCCAAAGAAACGAAGAATACATCAAACATCTTGACAAAGTTTCTTATAAACTCACAGCTTATTTTGGTGTTAAAATGTGTGTTTTGATTTAAATATTAAATTTTATGAGTTATATTTATTTTAAGCAGGTTATACAAAAGACGAGTGGTGAACATGCACTCAATGTTGATGCCGATTCATTCACTCAAATATTTTAATTATATTTGGTGCACAAAAATCGTTCTAACTGAAATATTTTCATAGGAGAAGAGAAAACATTATACTTATAGTCAGTAATGTTTAATAAAGATTCACGGAAGCGTGTAATGTGTGTGTGTATGAAGATTAGTCAAAAATATTATAATCTTTAACTAATTCATAAATTACCCAGTAAAGAACGACAAGTACCAATTACCTCTCATTAAGAAAGCCTGAAAATCTCCAAGCGTATTCCATTTGGGCCTGCAACCAACCAATTGTGGTCAACCGCACCAAAACACATTGCCCGCGTCCTCGCACAGTTTATGCAAACGCGGGCTAATGCGCCACTCCGCTCGAGCGCTCGCCAGGGAATGAATGCACCGCCTAGTGGACGTGGCACTGCCCATGGAGCCGCCCGCAACGGTTGGAGCACTGTCTCGTTTGGCGAGCCAACATGGCGACACTCTGTAAAACAGCGATGACTTACTCGCGCAGTCTACGGTTGCATGGTAACCTCCGAGAAGGTTCGTCTGATCAAGGCGTGCGTAATCGCAAAGTTCGAACGTCTGAGGTGGCTCAGGGCATCAACTGATGTCACTGCATTGTCTCTGACCGGGAGGTCCTAGGATTCGAGTCCTGACGGTGGCAGGATTTTTAAAAGGTCGAATTCAGTCGCTGTCTGGAGGAGAAATCTAGCGGCCGGATCTGATCAGCGGTTTCCCCGATCAACGCTTGGCGAATGCCAGAGCAGTATCCTAACAAACGGGCTACGATCCCCGGGCCATCATTCCTTCTCCCTTGTCCTTTCCCCACCCCTTATTTACACACATACACTTTTTTGCACTGCAATACCACAGATGATGGGAGCTTAGAACTTGTCACGGAACCAATGGGGTGGTACCGAACTGATTGAAGATACCGGATTGGGGAGAACCTCGCAATATGACGGTCGGCACCGGATCTCACCTGTCAGCGGCAGAAGTTCATTGCCACCTCCTCACGCAATAAAACATGCACTGCACTTACGGAACTATTGACCTGAGCAGTTGTAACGCCTAGAAACCGTAATCAATCAATCAATCAATCGAAAAGTCCGCATTATGTACGCGCTGTGTTCAGTACTTTTGCAAACATATAATTATTTTTAATCGATTGAATATTAGGACGAGAGTTAAATATGTACATTCCAGGATTTATTGAACCACCTGCATCATGTCAAACTTTTATAGAACTCGTCCGTTAATTTCTGTGAGCGATTTATGCAAGTACACAACGTATTCTTTTGTTTTTCCAGTCATAACTCGTCCAGTCGAAATTCATATTTCTTGTGGGTAATATTTACGCAGCAGGTGTAGAAAACTCAACGATTTAAACGTAAAATTACCGTACTAAGAAAAGGTTGATTATGATGTTATGCTATTCCTGTGAATATAAAGAATTATGAATGTTGGTTTGATTGCGTTCATGGTTTCGCTCTTTGTTTTGGAAATCAAATGCGCTATCTATAGAGGCGCTTCAAATTTTAAGCGCCATTCTCACTAAATATAAAAAAGATTCCGAATTCAATCATAAAATATTGGATTTCAGAGATAAAAAAAGAAATCGTTTCAACTAACTGACAGTCTTTTACCGTCAAAATTTGCTGGATAAGGGCGTTGGCCACGACCAGGCAACAATGCAGCAATTAAAAGCCAAAAGTATCTTTGAAAAACAATCGCTTGTGAAGAGCGGAAAATCCTACAAACATATTAAACATAAATATAATAAACAACAAATATAACCATTTTACAGAATTAATATTTACATTTCAAGTACAATATTACATATTCTTAGCAATTACATAAAGTTTAGTACGTTCTACAACGGTAGAGTTAACAAGAGCACGTTGAAATCACATTAATAATATGAAGAGCACGATTGGTTGTTGAGCAAAACTTGGGCAAAAACGGGTTAAAGGAAACATGAACATATGTTCATCAATTACAGTTTTGAAATATTTAATTTCATACGTATGCCAGTGAATTAGCACGACTTATTTAAAATATTACTGTGAGACTATTCGCTCTCACGAAAAAGTTTATTTGAAGTTAGCGTTAGACTATATGGTGGTCTCATATGGTAGACAAGGTTAACACGAAAGTTCAAAAGTTAAATTGCTTCTTTGAGAGCATATATAGATTTTTCTTTTCTCCTACTCGACACAATTGAGTTTTTGACGTTAAATAATAAATAAATAATCAAAGGAAACAGAAGTATAAATATAGATGGATGAGAGAAGCCACGTTCTCGACAACATTGCCTTTTATCTTGACAAGATTACCTTATTATCACCGACATTATGCAATCTACTTAAGGGTTCACTACACAGCGTGGTGACCGAAAAGTTGGCAACATTCTATAGGATGCGGCGTTACCCTGAAAGACTCTGGTAAACGACAGCCGGGGACTTATAACTCTAAATTTAATTATTCTAAAGCCACCAGGACACATGCCTCAAATAATGTTTCGGTAATGGGAAATGTATTTCATGCTCCAACAGAAATCGCTATGTGTTAGTGTTGAGTATACAAATTCTGCGTAAGGCAGGATATTTCCATATTGTGAATGTGGCATGGAAGGGACAGGTAAAACACCACGTTTCATTTATAATAACGTGAATAAGAGCTCATTTCATAATTTTTCGCAAAAAATAAAGCTATAGCGTTAGAGGATTAATTAAACGTCTTAAAGAAAGATCGTCCCTCCTGAAAACTTGCGTATTTGCTAACACAAACCCAGCAGCCAAGACGTTGCCTCGAAGGGCGAAGCGCTGCACTCGGATGGTAGAGGGGGTGATTGGCGTTAGCGGGCAGGCACCTCAGTGTCGGGCGGGTAGAGCCGGGCGGGTAGAGTTGGGTGGGTAGAGTCGGGTGGGTAGAGTCGGGTGGGTAGAGTCGGGCGGGTAGAGTCGGGCGGGTAGAGTCGGGCGGGTAGAGTCGGGCGGGTAGAGTCGGGCGGGTAGAGTCTGTCGGGCGGGTAGTTTCTGTCGGCGGGTAGGGACTGGCGGATGTGTAGTGTCTGGCAGACGGTTAGTATCTGCCGGATGGGAAGTGCCTGACGAGCGGGTAGTACCTATCAGGCGGGTAGTGTCTCGCGGATGGGTAGTGTCTACCGGGCGGGTCGTGTGTGTCGTGCGAGCCGTGTCTGGCGGACAGAGAATTTGTTGGGCTGGTAGAGTCTGAAGGATTGATAATAACTGGTGGCGAGATGAGTCTGAAAGCGCCTGGTGGGTAGTGTGGAGAGGATGGTAGCGGGTAATATCGGGCGGGCAGTTGCGGGAAGGGTCGGCAGGGCCGCGGTGGGCGGGCAGCGACGGGCAGTGTCGAGGGGAGCGGGGGGGGAGTGGCGTCCCGCGCCGGGGGCGCGAGGGCGATATTGGCTGCGGGGCCGCCGGCGACAATATCTCGCCCCAGGCCGTGAAATGGAGCTGGGTCCCTCGCCGCAGGGGGCGCTGGCCGACGCATTTGCATGGACGGCGGGGTGGGGGAGAGGGAGGGTCGGCTGCGAATCTCCATCACAGCGACCGGATTCCCTCCGCCCGGCCAGACCCGCTCTCGCTGCCGTCTTTACGCGGAGCGAAGAAAGGAAGGACGGAATGACGAGGGGCACCGGGGGAAAGACGAGAGGTATTGATGAGAATCGGAGTAGAAGTTCTTGCCAAGCGTGAAGATTCTTGTAGAATTTCCTTCATATGAGGTTGAATTAGTGCTGAATTCCAACCTTGATGTATTCGCTCGGAAGACTGAAGTGGATTGGCAGAAATGCATTTTAATAAAAATGTGTGACTTAGATGAAATAGTTTTACAAAAATTGGTTTAATCTATTCATCAGTATGGAATTTCAAAATACTTAATTACTTTTGCTGCCTTGTGATACCAGTAAGGTAGGTACTCCAATTTCAAGACTAGTACAAAATATATAGTTTTACCTTTTTGTTAGATAATGATTTGCTCAAAAACGATGTCAAAATTGTTTTTAAGTCTCCATACGCGTAAGACCCGTGCTTGTTTTCCGTGGGAGGAACAGATAGTTCACTCTCAGCCCTGATATTTCTTCCTCTCAATATTTTGGCCTTAAGCCGCCATCCTGATTGAGGTTATTTCTAGTTTTACTCAATCGCTTAAGGCGTATGCCGGGATGGTCCCTAGTATTGCATCCCAGACGTAAATGTAAAATACCCCCCCTTTTTTGTTTATTGTTCACAGTTGAGGCTGTCGGGGAAATGACAACTGACATTTCGGGCGAATTTTGAATTATTGATTCTAAGTGGAATAATCTTTTTTATCTCATTTTTTAAGAATGTTCCTTACATCATGTCTTTCCATTTTGCAAAATTCCAAGAATAAACAAAAAAATGACAATAAATTAATTTGTCCATACAGATAAATTGATGTAGACGGTAGTCACAAATTGATTTTTTTCTTCTTTTGCGACATGTCAGTTAATATTAATTACATCTGAATCATTAAAAGTCAGTTAATATTAATTACATCCGAACGCCTCAACTGTAATTTTTAAAATTGTAAATTAATTAAAGTGGTTAGGTGGAAGAGCAGGACTTAAGGCCTGAGCCTCGCCACAAATAAAGACAATTTTATTATTATTATTATTATTATTATTATTATTATTATTATTATTATTATTATTATTATTATTATATTTTTCTGTACTTTTCTCAGTAAGCATTGAGAACCATTCATCTATTCATACGACTTAGGCTCTATCAAATGCAACTGGTAATGACAGATCTGAGGAAAGACGGAGAAGAAATTCATCTTTGTCCGTCGTTCAATTTAAGAACTTTCGCACAATATGGCAAGTCTGTAGGATTAAAGCTTTTTGGATGGTTATGCAGATTCCTTTTGATAATCCTATTTTTGTAAGACCTGAAGCAAATCGGTCTGTCACCACTCCTGTGGCTGAGATGATTATTGGCACTATTTCAACCTTACTCAGTTGCCAAACATGTTGGATTTCTGCTGCCAAATTCTGGTATTTTGAAATCTTCTCCGATTCTGTCTTATTCAGATTTTTGTCAGTGGACAGCCTACATCTATGATTGTTGCATACTTTTGTATTTTATTGGTCACTACTATGTCCGGGCGATTATAATCCACAGTTTTATCAGTGACAATAGGCCTATCCCAGTAGAGTACTATTTCACCATTTTCTATAGCCGGTGAAGGTGAATATTTGTAAAATGGTGGAGGGTTCTCAATTAGTCTATAATTTGATGCCGATTGTCTATGGATAATTTTGGCTACTTGATTGTGCCTCCCAAGATATGCAGTGTTGGCAAGAACTGGGCAACCTGCAATCACATGGTCGATGGTCTCATTTGATTGATTACACATTCTACAGACGTCTTTTATACTGCTCTTCAGTATGTGTTTATCATAATTGCGTGTTTTTATTACCCCATCTTGAATTGCTATTATAAATCCTTCAGTTTCAGGAAATAAATATCCCATTTTCAACCACAGGAGAGAAGAAACTTTATCAACTGATGGGTTATTTAAGAGATTAAGATACTTTCCATGAAGGGTCTTGTTCTTCCAATCTGTCTGCATGTTACATATTTGGGAAACAATTTCAGTGTTGGTTTCAGTCTTCTGGA
Organism: Teleogryllus occipitalis; assembly: GCA_011170035.1. Classification (NCBI taxonomy): domain Eukaryota; kingdom Metazoa; phylum Arthropoda; class Insecta; order Orthoptera; family Gryllidae; genus Teleogryllus; species Teleogryllus occipitalis. Next base: position 116,358 of record BLKR01014778.1, on the reverse strand, counting down.
GATTTAGAGCTGAATAGTTTGCATCTACAGCAACTACATTCTTCAGTAACACACTATCCGAGGCGTGAAAGTACATTCGCATTTTCTTTTCTTGTGACCTGCACAGATTGAAAATATTAAGCAGGCCTCTACCTCCTTGGTTTCTGGGAAGATAATGCCTTTCGACAGCGCTCTTGGGATGATGTATTCTGAATTTTGTGAGGGTGGTTCGAGTAATCGTATCCAGTTCCCGAAGGTCTGTGTCTGAATATTTCAGGATACCAAAGGAAAATGTAAATACTGGGACAGCATAGGTGTTAATAGCACTTATTAGATTCCTTGAGTACAATTTTTTGTTCATCAACTTTGTGATTCTTGATTTGTACCTTTTTTTACTTGAATATCGACTTCATATTTGTGTGGTTCACTCGTCTATTTTGTTGGATACCAAGGTATTTATAAGTGTCGTGGTACAAAAGCTGTCGAAAATCACAAGTTTCATCAGGTACTTCGACCAATTTACCATTTTTTAGGTGTATTTCGGCACATTTATCAAATCCAAAGGACATAGCAATGTCTTCACTAAATACCCGCGTCACATGTTTCAGCGCTTTCAGGTGGTTTTGGCTCTCGGCAAACAGTTTAAGATCATCCATAAATAATAAATGGCTGATTCGGGAGGTAGGTTCTCTCAGTCGGAGTCTGTACCCTAGACATTCCTTGTTTAGAAGCTGTGATAGGGGGTTTATAGCTAAACAAAACCATAGAGGACTCAATGAATCGCCTTGAAATATTCCTCGACGAATATCAATCTTGAATGTACAATTCTCCAAATTAATCTCCGTGCACCAGTTTTTCATTAAGGCCGCGAGCAGGTTTACAACCTTTGTATTAATTTTATATATTTTCAAAATGTGTATCAGCCATTCATGCGGTACCGAATCAAATGCCTTTCTATAGTCGATGTAGCACATGCTCAAGTTTCGGCTTTTTACCTCAGCTTGTTTTATGATTACGCTGTCCACAGTCAACTGTTCTTTGCATCCAAAGGTACCCCTGATGCATCCTTTCTGTTCCATGTTGATGATATTGTTCTGATTACAATGCATGTATATCTTTTCGTGTAAAACTGATGTTAATAACTTATATATTATTATTATTATTATTATTATTATTATTATTATTATTATTATTATTATTATTATTATTATTATTATTATTATTATTATAGTGGTTTCATTCTAACAGTGTGGGAAACATTACGAAGCGTGCGCAAAACATCACGAAACGAGTGCGAGGTGATTGATGCACATAACGAGAGCGAGGTGTGAGCTCAAGTGTTACGTAATCTACTACAGTTCTTCGGGGGGGAGGGGGAGGGGAGTGAGCCAAAATTGGACAATATTGTAAATAATTTGTTAGACGGGAGGAAGAAAGATAGTTATGAGACCAAATGACTGACTGAAGACTTGTAAAAATATTTGGTGGCAAGTGAAAGGGATCTTTCGAGTCCAAGCACTTGGGAACGCATCACCAAGAAATTCCTCAGATTTGATTCCTTGGGTATTAGTATAAGAGGGCCTTAAAACGGGGATTGGGTACGTTCGGATAGAGATCACTAGTACGAAGATATTTTCATTTCAAAAAGAACAAAGACTGTCTGTGATAAGTAGTAAGTTAGAACTAATCAATACTTAAAAGCGAATAACAGTTACAACTCCTCTCATTCCCATATTTCACCCTTTACCTCAGTCTTTATGGTAATAGACTCTTCATTCCTACCACAATGACAAGATAGCCCCTAAAGCACGAGGTAGGGATTTAAACGTCTACCGCATTTTAAACACATCAACGCCTTCACCTGCCACTGCAAGACGTAATAACGTAGATCAGGGGTGGCAACTGCGTCAAGTCATAAAGCACGCGCACGAAGGAACGAGGACAAAACGAGGCGAAAGAGGACGCTGCTCGGTAGGTCACACAGGCACGAAGGCGACGGCAGCTGTCGAGGCGGGGATGGGGAAGGGGGCAAGACATGGGAGGGGAATGCGTGGGGGAATAATGTGTAGGTGAGGCATGAGGGTGAAGGTGGAGGAGATGGAGTCGGGGGAGGCGAGGGTGGAGAGTCGGGGGTGGAGAGTCGGGGGTGGAGAGTCGGGGGTAGAGAGAGAGTCGTCGGGGGTGGAGAGTCGGGGGTGGAGAGTCGGGGGTGAGTCGGGGGTGGAGAGTCGGGGGTGGAGAGTCGGGGGTGGAGAGTCGGGGGTGGAGAGTCGGGGGTGGAGAGTCGGGGGTGGAGAGTCGGGGGTGGAGAGTCGGGGGTGGAAGGGGGTGGAGAGAGGAGTTGGAGAGAGTCGAGGGTGGAGAGTCGGAGTGGAGAGTCGGGGTGGAGAGTCGGGGTGGAGAGTCGGGGGTGAGAGTCGGGGTGGAGTCGGGGTGGAGAGTCGGGGGTGGGAGAGAGTCGGGGGTGGAGAGTCGGGGGTGGAGAGTCGGGGTGGAGAGTCGGGGGTGGAGAGTCGGGGGTGGAGAGTCGGGGGTGGAGAGTCAGGAGTCGTCTGGGGTGGAGAGTGGAGAGTCGGGTGAGAGTCGGGGGTGGAGAGTCGGGTGGAGAGTCGGGGATGGAGAGTCGGGGGTGGAGAGTCGGGGGTGGAGAGTCGGGGGGAGAGGTGGTGGAGAGTCGGGGATGGAGAGACGGGGGTGGAGAGGTGGGGGCCGAGAGGCGGGGGTGGAGTCGCAGGGGTGAAGAGGGAAGATGAAAGGTCGTGGGTGAACAGGGGAAAGTGGAGATGCGGGGATGGAGAAGTGAGGGTGGAGAGGCGGGATGATGATGAATGTGAGCGGAGGTAGGGGAGTGGTGGGATTATTGCGGGAACGTAATTGGGGCACAGCATGGGAGTGGCGTGGGAGTGTGGTAGGGGTGGCATGAGAGTGGCGGGGGGGGGGTGGAGGCGTGGCGGGGACTGGTGGTGTCGGGCGGGGCGGGGGCGGAGGTAGACGCGAGGGTGGGAGCGAAGGTGAGAGTGAGAGCGAGGGCGGGGCTGGGAGGAGGCAGGAACGCAGGCGAATAGTCACCGCGAAGAGTTTGACGACTCAGCAGATCGGGCGCGCCAGCCGCCGCCGTTCCCACGCCCGATTTTCCGCAGTCCGCGCGGCCACCACGCCCTCCCTGCCACACCCCTCTCCCTCTGTGCAGTGGCACGCTGTGGCCAGCCCTCCGACGCAAAAAATTTCGAATTGCGACAAAACCTAGACTTTTAAAACAGAAAACATCGAACAACTATTAAAATTTGATCTAAAATGCAAACTTTATTTGGATTTTATGGAATTTGTGAATTAACAATAAAAACATAAACTGGAAAAGAAAAGACACCAAATATTTAACTTTTTGTGTAGATAAATGTCGGCAGATAAGATAATAAATACTAAATGAACAACACTTGGTTTCTTACTCCTTATCGAGGACGTCAAAATTACCACTACCATCACAGCTTTGAACATTCAGAGAAGTAATAAAAAGATTCGAGGAAAATATCCATCTCTTTGCGGCCATTCTTTGCTATATTTCCGTGTCTAATATTAGCACAATAAAAATGTATGAACTTGACAATCTTTATTTTTTGATCTAAAATAAACAGCATTGTAAATTTAAGTATGTAGAAATATTTCACATCCAAAAAATGCACCTTTTATAAACATTTAAAAAAGATATAAAATCAACATTTTTGTGCTGAATATTTTCATCAAAATACGAGAAAAAAATTCCCAAGTGTACTGTCTTTATTTAAGATATCTACATCTGGTGTTCTCTAAATAACTCAATCAAAAAGTATTATTTTCAGAAAAATAAGGAACGTATACAAGATAATACCGAACTGTATTGAATCTTCATTTAGTGCATTTCGACATTTAATATAGCATTTCAAGAATTTTATTACGCAGGAAAATATGGAGCAAACAACGAAAAATAATCACGTTTGCAATTCAAGTGTGCAATCTTCATTTACAGTTTTCGAACTCTTAAAATAGTACAGTTCATATATACAAACACTTTGTATTGTAGGATCCTTTTCACGAATACCTCGTATGCTGTACACATTTAATATGAAGGTTTGAGGAATTACTCGATCAGGTTTTTCGTCCAGTTTCCCTGATCCATTGAGCAAATGCTGAGATGGCCCCTTGTTTTGCTTCTGGACATAAATGTAACTTCATTTTCTGTGCACGTCTTCTAGAATTCAGTGGGAAATACAATTATTCAAATTATCGTTTCCATGTCGCGGCAAGAAGTAATAAGAAACAAAATTTATTGCTTACTTATCTTTGAAAATAGATTTTATTAAATGGGAGTTTTTTTGTTGTTTTTTTCTCCCTTGCAAAATTCAAAATTTATTGCTTATTTACCCTTGAAAATATATTTTTTTACATGGGAGTTTTTTTGTTTTTTTTTCTCCCTTTCAAAATTCAAAATTTATTGCTTGTTTATCCTTGAAAATAGATTTTATTACATGGGAGTTTTTTGTTTTTTTTTCTCCTTTTCAAAAATTCAAAATTTAAGTAGTATATGACTTAGTGTAGGGATCACAGAATTTTGAAAATGTGCACACAATTCACTTTTCCCCATAGCACGTCATACGCAGTTTTTAACTGTTTTTTTGACGTAAAATAAATAAATAAATAAATAAATAAATAAATACTCAGTGGTAATAGATCATGTTTTGGGGCTGGAGATTTTTACGTTCTATAATCTACATTTGGCTAATTATTTGAAAATGCTTTAATTGCTATTCATTTGGCTCTGTACCTTGTTAAGGAGTTCCACATGTAAAGCTGTTTGTTGACTATGTATTACAAGACAATGAGTGAACATTAGATTTATGTTCATTAACTTATTATTCAAGTGACAACGCTATTCATTTACGGGGAAACATAATTTAATCCTTCCTTTTCCTATGTACTGGGATGTCTGATTACTCAATACTTTTGACCCTTCAAAACCAGCTCTCAAAATGTCGACACAATAGAGTTAAGGTAATGTGGACACCAAGTGTGCATGTTTACAGAGGGCGGAGACAACATGCAATAAAATTAATGTCGTGAAATTAATCGAAACGCATACAATACTATCATAACTTTAGATGACACTGTATTAGGACTAAATATTCTAACATATATTTTGTAAGGACGATTTTCCTAAGAACAATTTCCCTGAAACTAATGCAGTTAATGTATAACTTGTTTTCTTACATAACAAAATTCCGAATCAAACTGTTACAATTATTAGGCATAATTCTAATGCTAATTGTAACCCCAGAAAGGGGCGGTGTTTCTTCTCCGCTGATCGATCCAGCGCCGACCTATTCGTTGGCTTGGGTGGATTCCCCCTCATCGCATCTTCATCAAGGGACGACTCCCAGACGCGACAAGCGCTAAGCTTGCAACATGCGATGAAGAGTAAGAAATGTATAAGAAGAGACAAGGGTCGAAAATGAGGAAGAAAAGGTGATTCATGTATCTTTTACCCGGGTGAATAAGCCAAAAATACTTAATTTTACAGAGAGCTAAAAAACAACTGTCAACTGAAGTAAGTTAGGAATTAATGATATTCAAACGAAGGTAATATTCAAACGTAACTGTTTGTGTGTAGGTTTTGTTTGAATATCAATAATAGCTAATTTACAGCATTTGTTTAAAGTGTTTTTTTCCTAACCTGTAAAATTAAGTTCTTTCGACTTATCGGCTTATTCACCGGGGTCAAACATATTAGGGTTCTGCTCCAGAATTCGGCTGGTATTGATCAGAGAAGCCACGCACAGACTGCTTCCCTTCCCATACGTCACGTACAGATTTTACTATTCTTTGACTAAACGTCTCAAATCAAACTGCGAAAAACTACCGATATGAATCGTCGGCCGTTAGAATTCTCCTCCAGACAGCAGCTGAATCCGTGCTAGCAACTTAGTGTCAACTAGTGGTGCTAAAACAGCACGTACTTTCTCGCCCGTACTTTCACGCAAAATTACGGGAAAAGTACTCAAATTTTAGAAAAATTGAACATGACGATATTTCAAAATCTATCTTTAAGGAATAGATTTCATTAAGGAAAAAATCTCAGACTTCGTAATTATAGTTGTAGGAAGACGCCAAATGTTTGAGTTTTTGCAATTTTCGAAAAATCAGGCTTTCCAACGAACATGAGACTTCCACCACTATCTTAAATGTTTTTCAGACTATCCAATAAGAAAAATGAATAAAAAAAGATATTTGTTTTGAAAATTTGGGAAATTTCTCAGGCGCTTCATGTAAAGTATCCCCAAAACTAAAATATGTTTCAAATTCAAGGGGCCACAACATCAATTTTCGAGAACATCGGGGAAATCAAATTTTAAAAAATTAGGGAATATCAATTTTCGAGAAAATCGGCTGAAATGTTTAGCCGTTATCCTTGTTCACAGACGAACAGAGATAAACAGTCATTCGATTTTTCGATATTAAGGACTCGCAAAACATGGACTCTGACTACACAACGTGTGTGAGGTTATTTTTTCTACATTTAGAAACTAGATTTATCCATTTTTTGTTTACCAGGGCCTTATAATAAGAGTTTTTCTACCGCAAATTTCCCGTTTCCGCGCAGCATTACATAACTTTCTCTCTACTCCGTAGTATGAATATAAAAATCTGGGACCTTAGTTATTCGAGCCTTAGAACCGCCCGGTCAGAGACACTATCGAATTTCGTGGGAGCGCAATCGCGATTTGGCCCACAGCGCTCGTTGCTCCTCGCGCAGAGCAGGGCGCGGAGATTGCTCTTCCTCTGTTATTGGAGCGAAAGCCCTTTCCTTGAGATGGTCCGAGGAAGCTGCGAGAACTCAAAAGAGGCCAGCGGGAGAGCGACAAGGAAGGTCCACAATCTTAACCTCAATTCATTGGAACATCTGCTTATTTTTAACCTTAAGTATTATAGTAAACTGTTTCTCTTATCTGCAATGCGGGGAGAGTTTAGAAATGTCTGAAGAGTCTTTTGTAATTTAGGAAAATATCAAAAGAACAAAATTAAATAAACTAATATTTTGTACATTGATTTTTTGAATAAAAAGCATAAATTAATTATCATTTTGATAGTACTTATTTCTCTACTCCTTAATCGCTATTTATTTATTTATGTATTCAAAAGCTACAGTTGAAACTACGTGTATTAACTATTCGTTTATTCTCAAACACTACTGTGCAATTAAGATCGTAAAATACATTTCATGTTATTCATATACAAATACCACGTGCTTATCTCCTTACCAATGATACAACTAATCAACGAAATCAAAGACCATGAACGTAGCAACGGAAGTTAAAATACTTGCAGCAGATATTCAAATAGAACGAACTTCGGGGATAACATTTTTGCCTTGCCCTTAAATACTGACGACTCTTTGCAACAGAATTGTATCATCCGGAATAATTTAGAACATAATTTTTATAAAATATTGTTTGGGCAGATATGAAACTATATGGTTTGGTAGATATGAATTTTTTTTTTAAAAATACGTGTATACGATTCTACAACATTATTTCAAATGGTAGAAACATGAGTAAGTTACGTCGTAATGCCACTCTTCTGAAATAATTTATGTTAAACATTCTAAAATAGGATTACAAACATGACTAACTAATATTGATCGCTCGTATAAAACGGTATCACATTATCTATTCTACACATAAAAATGTTTTATTTCGCCACTTACAAACAAAATCCCCCTTTTTTGCGCTTGTTGTTTAAGATTTTGAAAGTACGGAAGTATATCTTGCTTCTGATTTGAGGATATAATTAGGCACAAACATAAATTCTTACTCATTTACATCCGACATTCCTTGACATTTCTGCTTTAAGACAGTCCCGAATGGGGTGGTGCCCTGCGGGGGGGAGATACCTAGAGAGAAAAACCCCGCAAGCCGATGTATAGGTCGGCACCACATCTCTCGTTCCATCCTGATTGCTCCCAACACCCGACTGGCCTCCCTACGTTTGCGTTAGTGCAGTGAATGTAAGTTTGTGTGTGTATTAAAGGGAAGAGGTGAAGTCAAGAATGAGAAAGGAAAGATTGCGCGGGATCCGTGGCCCGTTTGATATGGTGATATTTGCATTTTTCCGAGAAACTACGGAAAAATACTGATCAACCGACCGTTATAATTCTCCTCCAGAAAGTGGAAGAATTGTACCTACCTTTTGTTTCGCTTCTGGAGAAAATTCTGTCACATTGAGGACCCCCGCACTCTACGGCCCTAAGTCAGAGACACTTCAATGGCAACCGTTTTTCCGCAAATTATACCAATCATGTGTTAACAAAGGGCTAGCAAAGAGTTCAAATGTTTGATTAGAGTATACTAAGGGTCGCAAGTAATTTATTTAAAGTGATTGTAGTGAAATGTTTATTTTGAAATATTATTTTAATTCAAGAAAGGGAGGCTTCTGTGCCTGGATCTAGATGGATAAGAGAGAAAAAAGGGTTTGTAAAGAAAAGATTATTACAAATCCGAAGGGAGTGAATCTTCATGTATGTCTGCAAAGAGTGTCTGAATAAGTTAATTCTTCATTCAATTGGGTGAACGAAGGTGATTGTACTGGTGGTCTAAGAGGATGAATGAGTGATCTGAGATTGAACGTGCGACAAGGGGCGAGTTGGTGTGCCGCAGTGAAAATATGAGCCGAACTGTGATGTGCGGGGAAGAGTAATGTGCCGGGGACGAGTGACAAGCGGGAGTGAGTGATCATCCGGGGAGAGTGATGACCCGAGGCGAGTGATGAACCGGGACGAGTGATGAGCCGGAGAGAGATATGATCCGGAGCGAATGATGTTCCGGGGTGAGTGATGAAACGGGGCTAGTTATGATCCGGGACAAGTGATGTTCTGAGGCGAGTGATGGTCCAGGGCGCGTGATGATCCGGGGCGAATGATGATTCGGGGTGAGTGATGATCTGGGACGAGTGATGATGTGAGGCGAGTGATGATCCACGGCGAATGATAATTCAGAGCGAGTGATGATCCGGAGCGAGTGACGATAGGAGGTGAGTGATGATCCGGGACGAGTGATGATGTGAGGCGAGTGATGATCCGGGGCGAGTGATGATCCACGGCGAATGATGATCCAGAGCGAGTGATGATCCGAGGGGAGTGATGATCCGGAGCGACTGATGAGCCGAGGCTAGTGATGAGCCGGGGGAAACGACGAGTGGTGAATCAGGGGAGGGGTGAGTCATGGCGAGTGGTGAGCGGGAGCAAGCGAATAGTCCCGCGAGCGCGCAGCGAGGGTGAGCTAGCTAGCGGAGGAGAATGAGTGGGAGGGCCCGCGGCTCGGTGGGCTGGCCGCTTCCGCGGGAGGCGAGCTGTCCGTCAGCGGGGCCTCGTTTGCATGCGAAAGCGGCGTCGCATTATGCGCCGCTGCCCATGAGCATCGCCTCTCTTCGCCGGCAGAGCACGTCGCCGCGCCGACGGGCGGCGTGGTTCATCTGTCATTACGCAACGATCATTGCGCTACTCCATCCGGCCGCCGCGGCGCTGCGGCATTCAGAGAATGACGAGGTGCCTCGATACTTCCGAACGCGTTTGTTTGTAACTCCATATTTCTCTGCTTCCTCCCGCTCGCGGGAAATGCTTGGACTGACGCTCAGAAAATGCCTTTCAACCGACTGGAAAATTAATTTTATGCTACAGTTTGGAGTATTGTTACACACATTATTTACGATCGAACATTTTATTAATAATTCTCTTTGTTGTGTATTCATGCATGTATGAGTACATACCTTAAATTATATTACATCTTATTTCAGAAAACAGAAGTTGCGATGGTATATGTAGTTTTCTTTAACAGTTGAATGATCATGTAGCGGGTGATTCTCCATTGGAGCCCTGGTGATGGTATCGACCTGGTGATTTCGACACCATATTTTGTGTCTTGTTCGAAATCAACCACATCCGTCGTTTTTCTGGTTTCCTCTAATTTCTGGCGCAAAAAATAAATGTTAAAGTTTATTTATCTTTAAAAAACTAAAACTGAATGTGACGTAAGCGAAGGCGCATACGGATTTCGGTAGAATTCTGAGGTTGCTGACGTCAAGCCAAAATCCATGGCTGGTTACATTTTCAAAGGGAGGAAAAGAAAGAAAACAGCTCCACGTTGCTTCACAGCATTAAAGCACTAATATACTGTCTCGTCATTACGTTCAAAGCTTTAATATATTATCTTAAAATGTTATGGTATCCGAGCAAATAAACACAGTTTTCTGTTTCTCGAAACGAAACAGATTCATGTTTACTCAGCTTCTCTCCGCACTCCTTTCAAAATCCATTTCACAGACTCTCGCAATCGACGTTAAAAATAACGCGCATTTTCACGTATTAAACCTTGATAGCTGGAACGGCTCGAGTTTCTTCATTAATGTCCAACACAAAAGGAAATATTTTCCTTTGTGCCGGAAAAAGGCAGCGTTGTCGGACGAATCACAGGATAACGTCCCGGAGCAGATCAAAGAAACCGGACGCGGAGGCCTTAGATCCAAGAGAGCGTAAGTGATCTGACGTCGCTTCCTTTGGGGGTTCGTGCTACGTCCCTGTCTTTATGTTTCTCTTTCCTCCTCTTTCGTTTTGTCTCGCACTTCGAAACGTGTTTAGTTCCCTTCTCATTCTGCGAGTGAATGAAGAGCAATTGGTCATGAGAGGAATTACGCAGTTAATTGCAGGAAAGATTGGCTAATTAATGCACCCGCGAAAAGGAATTGTGTGAAGAGAAAACAAGTGACTTTTGGCTTCCAATTGAAGAATTCAGAAGATTTCATGTAGTTCTTAATCACATATGGTATACGCAAGAACACAATTATTGCAGCATTCTATTTTTAATTAATCATTAAAATAATTTATAATTTAACGAAATAAATTCACACTCATTAATATGTTTTTCTGATTCATACGAGTATTTTTATTGTTTAATGACTAACTTTTCAAACAATTGATTTCTTTTTAAAATAATTTCCTTTCAGGATTTTAACGTACTTTTTGAAATATCTTACCATGAAGGACATTAATATAACAAAATTGTCTCAACCGGTGTTTGAGGTGAAAATTTTATCCTTTGCATGGAGTCAAAGTCTCTAAACGAAATTAGTATATGTACATGACTAGAACAGAACTCGTGGAACAAGCTTTTATGGGTCAGCATTTCCGCTAATAACAAGAGACACTTTCTGGACTACAACAACATTAGTATTTTATCGGTGACAGGACATTTTCAGTTTGTTATACATAGATGCGCCCCTATGCGTCTAAAGAAGAACCGTTTTAAAAATTTTTGCTAATCAATGAATCATGTGTCACCTGAGAAAATTATTACTTATTTCACTGAAAGCTAAAACGCTTCAATTTTGGAGTGAACAAACTCATCTGTCATGATAGCGTGTTGACTTTATTTTGTAATGTTCAGTTCCCACATAATTAGAGACAATCAGTATTATTTGATAAAGTAATATTTTATTCAAAACACATTAAAATTACTTTCTCACGATGTTTCGTGGTGTTGGTGTTTGGTGAACTGCATCAGGTAAAAATACAACAAAGAGTCAAAGAATGATTACACATGATACCTTATGCCATGTTTTCCTTTGGTGAATGTTTATACTTTTTGTCGTGACCGGCCGCGCACAGTTGAAAGAGCCGCCGCCGAGTGACGTCAGCGGGGCGTTACCGCCCCATGCGACAGAAGGAGACAACCGGTGCGAGCCGGCAGAGCCCGGCTGCGCGCGGCCGTCACGCTCGAGCAGGCGATTAGAGACTTGGCCCCGCCCCTACTCCGCAGCTAGTCGGCGGGCCCACAGCCCCACCGGGCTATAAGAAGGGCTCCGACTCAACGCCAAAGCAGACAGCGAGAGGCCGTGTTAGCGAGTGTATCCTGGCGAGTGTTTTGGTGTTAGCAGTGTGGAGTGCGACTACTACGACGACTGGTGCTACGAACTTGTGCCAGAACATTCTACTTGTGATTCGGCACTTCAGCAATTGTACCTGGTATAGAATAAAATCATTTTAAGGATCCTTGTCTTTTATTGGATACTTCACTTTCAACTATTCGTTGGATTTTCACCTGATGTGCAAATTACCAGTAAACGTTGTGAGGAAGTAATTTTAATATATTTAGTACAAATTATTATTATTGTTATTGTTATTGTTATTGTTATTGTTATTGTTATTGTTATTGTTATTGTTATTGTTATTGTTATTGTTATTGTTATTGTTATTGTTATTGTTATTGTTATTGTTATTGTTATTGTTATTGTTATTGTTATTGTTATTGTTATTGTTATTGTTATTGTTATTGTTATTGTTATTGTTATTGTTATTGTTATTGTTATTGTTATTGTTATTGTTATTGTTATTGTTATTGTTATTGTTATTGTTATTGTTATTGTTATTGTTATTGTTATTGTTATTGTTATTGTTATTGTTATTGTTATTGTTATTGTTATTGTTATTGTTATTGTTATTGTTATTGTTATTGTTATTGTTATTGTTATTGTTATTGTTATTGTTATTGTTATTGTTATTGTTATTGTTATTGTTATTGTTATTGTTATTGTTATTGTTATTGTTATTGTTATTGTTATTGTTATTGTTATTGTTATTGTTATTGTTATTGTTATTGTTATTGTTATTGTTATTGTTATTGTTATTGTTATTGTTATTGTTATTGTTATCGTTATCGTTATTGTTATTGTTATTGTTATTGTTATTGTTATTGTTATTGTTATCGTTATCGTTATTGTTATTGTTATTGTTATTGTTATTGTTATTGTTATTGTTATCGTTATTTTGTTGCATAATATGAATTGTCTCTAATTATTTGGGAAACTGAACTTTTAAAAACACTACATACTTCCCCGGGTACGTGGAGTACCAGTTCTTTCAGAGCATTCGCGAGTACATTGCTCGCACATTGTGAGAATCCACGAAGGAGAGTATCTCCCAGGTGCAGCGTGGCGCGGCGTTGCTGTGGCAGAGCGAGGAATGCGCCGTCACTTCGGAGACAAATTTATTGGATTGGAAGTGGGAGCGCGGGTGGGGCAGCGGAGGGGATATCCAAGCCTTACCCGTGGCTAACGCGCGAAGATTCCATGTGAAAACCCTTTCGGGTGGGCTGTAAAAACTCTGTATTGTCGATATTACTAGTTTAGTTGGTCCTTCCCGTAATTTGCTACTGTGAACAGAATATTTCGTGAAAAATCGAAATTTTTGTGAACTTAAAAAAGGAAAGTAGATTTTTGTTCGTTTTTGCCATCAATTTACTTTTTAGAAATCGCATTACAAAATTCTGCGTAATGCACTTTATTTGAATAGAACATCTCAGATCTATTACTGTCAGTTATCTTTGTTGGTTATATAAGACGCCATCGAAGTCTAGGCTATCGTCATCAGATCTTGAATATCTGTTCAGCCTGGCATTGATTTCACTTTCAACAGAGAATCCGATGACGCCCACGCGAATTACAAATACAGATGAAGCAATGGAGGCCGCCACCTCCGTTCGGAGAATCGCGAAAGAGCGTCGTCGCTCCCGCGTATCCAGGGACGGGCTGCCACTCCAGAGACGCCGCGGGGGAGATTTATCGGATCGGAGCTGGGAAGCGCCTTGGTGGGCGTGGGTGGGGTGCTGGCGCCGAACGCGGAGGCGAGGATGGAGTCGCGTGCGGAAGCGAGGGTGGGAATTGGTGGCGGGGCGTACGGGGCGAGGGGCAGGGGCAGTGGGGACGAGGGCGGAGGCAATGGTTTGGGTGGTATTGGCGTCGGTATGGATGTAGATGTCGGTGTCGGAGTCGGTGACGGTGACGATGACGGTGACGGTATCGCTGACGGTGTCGGTGACGGTGTTGGTGAAGGTGATGGTGCCGGTTGCGCCGTCGGCATCGGCGACGATGTCAATGTCAATCTCGGTGATGATGTTGACTTCGCTGGCGGTGGCAGTGTTGGTGGCAGTAATGGTGACAGTGTCGGTGACAGTGTCGGTGACGATGTCGGTGTCAGTGACGGTGTCGGTGACAGTGTCGGTGACAGTGTCGGTAACAGTGGTGTTAATAATGGTATTGGTGACGGTGACGGTGTTGGGGTCGATGTGAACGTTGTTTCGGGTGTCCTTGTGGGTGTGGGTGCCGGATAGATGTTGATGATGGTGTTGGTAATGGTGTTGGTGATGGCGTTGGTGATGGTGGCGGCGGCGGCGGAGGCTTTGGCATATGCAGTGGCGTTAACGGTGATAGGACTGGAGTGTCGGTGTCGGTAGCGGTGGAAGTGGAAGAGGCAGGAGCAGGGGCAGGAGATTGGACGGGAGCATTGGCGGGAAGAGTAACGGTGGCAGGAACGGGCTGGAACGGAGCTAGAGGCGGGACAGGAGCGGATCAGCATGTCCGCGGCCGGAGGAGGCTGGGCGGGCGGTTTTTGCGTTATTACGCAGGCGATCTGCTTTGAAAGCGGAAGCGGAGTGGGGGAGCAGATTATTTCCCAATTACCCCACCTCCGATTACGCCCTCGCCCCCTCCTTCCCCTCTCGCACGCGGGCGGGAAGAGCCGTCGAGCGCGAGGAGGGAAGGGGTGGCGCGAGACGAGGTAACAATTGCCTGTCAGCGGCGGCGGCGACAGGTGGCGCCCCGCGCTGTCGGCGGCCGGAGGAGGAAGTAGACGCAAACGAGGAGCGCGGCGCGGCGGCGTGGCGCGCGCGGGCCGCGCTGGCGGAGAGGACAGCGCGACGGGAGGCAGAAAAGGGGCGTGGCGGGAGCCATGCTAACATCAGCGCCGGCCGATGGCGGAGACGGCGAACGCAGAGAAGGCGGACGTCACGCGGGTGGCGGAGGCGGTAAAGACAGAGTGGGCGAGTGCTGCTAGGTAGGTAATTCTTAAGTTGAGGGGGAGGTTCTTTGAATTTAAAGGTAAATTTTGAAGGGAAGGCACTTGTTTGGATGTATGAAAAGGTTTTTGTAAGAAATTTTGCTTTGGAAAGATTATTATAAGAACTATTATTAAAATTATTATAACCTATAATGAAGGGAGTTGGACGCAGACGGGATGACGGGACCTGACGGGATGTCAGAAGCAGAAACTATATACAGTAGAAATGGATAGACTGCGAAAGAGCTGCCGAATTTCGAGAATGCAGAAAATTAGAAACCTTAGTAATCAGGGAACGGATGCACCAAACGGAATCTGTTGTGGACAAATTAGGAAACAAAATGGTGCGAAGTCATGGCCATCTGAGAAGAATGTCAGATTCAAGATGACCTAAGAATGTCCTCGATTACTCTCCTCCAGGAAGAATGAAAAGAGGAAGGCCTCGTAAAACCTGGAATTCAGGAATAATGGAAGTCATTCATAAAAGAAGAATGGATGACAACCTATAGGCGGATAGAGAAGGCTGGAACCGCAAAATAAGACGCAACCGTTGACAAGCGGAAACGCCGATAAAAGTAAACAAGTAAGTATTTTGCTTTTAAAACAATTCGACCAAATATTTAGTAATTTTCAAATCAATAGAATACGACACTTAATAAGCCGCTTTAAAGTGTACTGTACACACCTAATATTACGAAGGATAGAGATACAGACGGCACTTATTGTTTACAAATCAAATGCTTCTACCAGCGAATCACTTTTGTCTCATTTAAAAAGATATATTTTAACAAAAATAAAAACTATTATAAAATTACCACGCGTTTTAATATTGAATTTTCTCAAATATAGGCCTCCCTTGCGTATAAGCCTTCTCACGTTTTTGTACAAACATTTCTGAAAACTTCGGTATATTTTCGTATGTTAGCTCTTACAATAATGTTTGAAATCTGTCAATTCCCTGCAATTTTCATGGTCAGCAGGTGATAATAACATTGCAGATGGGATGTCGAAAATAAGAATATCTGTCGATTTATAGCGTCAACATTATTCATAAAATCCAAGTCCTACAAGGCAGCACTTGCTGTCTGATATTCTTTTGCGATCACATGGAAGCAACGGAGGTAGAGGCATTTGAACGATTTTATTGTTATCGCCTTGTAATGCTGAAGAACCTGCCAAATTTATCTCCTCTTGTGAAGAACACTCATGTTTTCATCACTATCACAGAGCCTTTCTGTCACTCTCCCTTGTTCATCATTTTCAATGCTTTCGAGCTAAAAAAATAGAATATTTAGTTTCTTCGAGGCCGAATTCTTGCCCATTTGTTGACAGATAATTGTTAGTTTTTATTCTCACCGTTCGTTAAAAACTAAACCAAAACGTTTGTTATATTAATAAGAAGGCATACAATATTAAATGTTCTGTTCAGGAATTTCATTCTGCAAATAATAAAATGATCAAAATATTGAAATAGATATAAACTTTTCAAATGTCTGAAACTTTATCGTACTAGCAGCACCTTAAAATATGCTCTGATTAGCACCAAATTTTATTTTTGTTTTACAACATAAGGCAACGTTTAGCACTATTAGATTTTATTTAAAGAAAAAATATTTTACCAAAACACTAGATAAAAATGAACATAAGGAGGGCTGGGAAAGGAATCCTCAAGTATTGAAAATGATGTACAAGGTCGTTAGGATACTTATAAAGTATTAAAACATTTAAATTGAGAAGAAAAAGACGCAGCAAACCTAGGGTTTCTGAATAAAGAAGATTGACTGTAATATTACAAATACCTATTGTACGAAGAAATTTAGATTAAAAATGTAAGGAATATGAAGAGAACACCACATGTCTTTTTGCAAACGATAGAATAGAATACAAGGAATTACTGGAAGCTCTACAAAGTTTTAAAAATCGAAAAGACCCAAGAACAGATAATATAGAGCTATTTAAATACCTCTCAGGACAAGCCAAACACAAATTATTAGATTTCTTAAATCAATACTGGCAACAGCAAAAATACCAACTGAATGGAATTTCTTCCATCTGTTTCACCTATACGATAGTAATTACAAAGGTTTTGCGATTGATTTTAATAACGAATACTTAAAGCTACGATGTGATTGTATCAATACCTTGAAAATCAACCACGTAATGTGTTATGAACTAAAATTATATTACATGCCTTTCACTGCTTATCAATTTGACAAATTGAATTAATAATCCCTGAAATCGCCGTTGGTAGGCAGTCAATTCTCAACTATTTTCTTGAAGATGATGTTATCCAATAACTTCTACTAATATTACTTATATTCTTTTTCTTTTATTTCAACTTCTAGAAAACGCCTGCTTTTGTTCGGCTTGTTTTTCGGTATTGTTTTCAATATTGTAACTTCCTCTTTGGATACCCATTAACTAGTCAAAGTTCTTTGAACGAACGATTTTTAAATAATTTTACATTCACATTTCAAAATAAAATTTCCAACAGGAACAATTTTCCTTTACAGGTGCTTTGGATTTACATTAAACGCCTGCGCGTATTCTCCAAACGGTGGCCATACGTAGGTGTCCCCGCTTACATATTTATTTATAAAACTAATTTTTGGACACATTATACTACTCTAATTTAAAATACGACTAAATGTTTTTTATATTTTCCTGTCATTTTTATTGTTTTTTAACCGCTTGTTCAGACCCTATACGTCGTCCCTCGGGGCCATATGTTACTCCCGGGCTTGGGTGCCCTCTAGCGAACTTGAACTTCTACTCGTGACGAGGTCATCAGCGCAGCGAGGGAGCGGGCTACAAGCAGAGATAACGAGTGAGAGGGGAGAAATGGCAGAAGAAAAGGAGGGGTGTAACTGCAGGGAGAAAGGACAAGGGAAGAGGTGAAAGGGGAAGAGAGGGAAGAGGAGAGGAGAGGAAGCCGTGAAAAACAAGGAGAGGAGAGGGAAAGAGAATAAGAAAGAGAAGTGAGATGAAAGAGGAAAATAGAAAGGGAAGGAGGAACATGACAATTAGAAGAAGAGGTGAAAGGGACGGAGTGAAAAGCGATGGAAGAATGAAAAAGAGGAAGTGGAGGTAAGGAAGAATAGCACAGAAGAAGATGGAAATGGGATAGAGCGAAAAAGAGAGGGTGAATGGGAGGGGACGAATGGGGGAAGAGGAAAGGAATGGGAAGGAAAGTAAGGATAGGGGAGGAGAGGAAGATGAAGAGAAATAGTAGAAGTGGGATGCAGAGAAGGAACGTGCAAGTAGGAGTGCAGATAAACGAGGGTGCGAGCCAGAGGCGCGAGTGTAGAGGACACATCAGAGGAAGTTACAAACGGGGAGTTCGTGAGCGGGGCGGAGCGGGTGAGAGTGCGAAGTGGGGCGAGAACACGGCGGGGGCGGAGGGGTGGGGCGGGGATCGCCGGTGGCCGGTCCGCCGGTCCTAATCGCGTCAGCCGCCACGTAATTTTGCGCGGACTTCATTTGGCTTCGCCCTGGTTCGAACCCGCGCCCGTAACGCGATTACCGCCTGCCCGTTGTGGGATTGCGCGGCCCCCTCCTGCCCCCCCCCCCGGCTCTTCCACGGCTCCGGGCTATTCGCGAGCGCTGGATCGGCCGAGACAATCGTTCTACTCGGCTCGAATCACGGCGGCTGCGCAGCCCCTCGGCGCTGCTCAACAAATTTTCCCACGCTTCCCAGGGGCCGAATTCCTGCCCCGAGTTGCTTTCGCGCTTCTATACCTTGGTTTATTTAACATGGCGCCTTAAGATTACGAGCTGGAAGGAGATAGGGACTTTGTCATCCAATTGGTACCTCCAAACCGAAAATTTAAATCGTAACAAAGCTCCCGATTGAATGACAGTGTCCCTCTCTTCGTCCAGATCGTGGCCTTGAAGCTCCACGTTAAATAAATCGAAGTATAGAATCGTTATTTACTTTTTTAAATTTAAGGTCGCATTAACTGCAAGGTCATTCGTGACCGCTGATGATTGACGTCAGGTGTATCTACATACTGAATGATGTGATATGGTGATGATGTGGGGTGAAAGGACGAATACAAATACAACTATCCCCGTGGCGGGATTCGAGTCCGCGATCCTTCAGCCGGAGATTACTACGACGCCTTTGCGATCTGGGCCACCCAGAATAGCTCGTTATTTACTTTTTTCTTCGAAAGTTGTATTTGAGAGAATTTCACTAACGTTATGTTTGTGGGAATGAAATTCATCAACAAACTGGGCTCGGGAGTTCATAAAAGATTTGAAACAAGAAACTAAGATAAAAATAAATTCTTCAAAAGATATTTATAGAAAGAAAATGTTAAAAGTATAATGATACGAAAAGAAGAAAAGAAAACCGATCCAAGGTGTACATAGAAGGGAAAGAAAACACAAAGTGTAAAATCGAAGGAAGATTGAAAAGAAAAAAACAAACAAACAAACAAAAAACAACATGGATGAATTAAAATTGTCACATGATGCCTCAGTGGCAAGAATAAAATAAATATTAAGAATACCGACAAAATTCCCATTTGCTGTATTACATAGGTCACATAATTGTGAAATCGAGTAATGGAAGATGTGGACTCGACACGTTCTGAACAGAATGTTAACACATATTTGTCTTATTATGAATACATTCGGACTTAAGTGACTTTTTATCGTGTGATTATTACTTATGTGTTTTAACTTCTATTATAAACAATAAAAATAATTCAGATAAAAAATACTCTGGCAATGTCGCAGTTTTTGTGCTTTTAAGTGCAATAAACTCTTTTGATTCATATCAACGTCAATTTTGGGACAAGTAAGAATAAAATAAAAGTATTTATTACAAAATATCTGAAAGCTTAATCTCAGCTATATAAAAAAATATCAGATTGCATTTCAAAACAAAAATTCAAGTTTTCTGGAGTATATTACAAAAATAAGCAATCAATGAAATGTGTTTTGTTTACATACTCATTTTAAATAGCATCGAAGTATTGTTGGTAATCATTCCATGATAATACGTGGTCAGTTAAATTACAGAGGAAATGGAAAATAGCAGTAATTACGGCTAATTTCCTCAAATATGATTGCTGTACATGTCAGGGAAATTACTAATAATTCACATTTATTGCATAAGCATTTTGTGAAATCAAGTATGCAGCATTAACAATTAGCTATACAAATTAAAACTCGCTTAAACATAGATTACTCAAAAACCTTACTGTGAATCACCTCATTGATAATCTTATCGTGATTGAAAGAAAATCTACAAAATGACTGGCAAACAATAATACATCGTTAGTTCATTTTCGTTTTTCAAACACAACATCCATTTCTCTTCATCATATGAAGCAATTGTAAATATTTTTGAAAGCATATAAATTATTTTTTTAATTAATTTATTCTTGATCCTTGGTTTGTCCTTCAAGCTTCCAAGAACTCACATAATTCACATAACGTTGTGACACAAAACCCGCACGTACTTTCTCGACCTTAGTAATGGTTAGTAATATTATTTAATAGCAGTTACGTCCAAATTAACACACCTCAATCGTAATTTTTTGTATATCACATTGCAAAACGTAGAGCATTAGGTGCGAAAAATAATTATTTTAAAGCAAATGTCACTACATATTCGACAATTAAAATGGCGTTTTATACAGCTGCACCAAACTACTGATATTTTAAAAAAATGCACATGACCTTTTCCAAAGAACTGATTTTTAAAAACAGATTTCAGTTAACAAAACAACTTCTTATCATTAAAATTGTACATTTGGAATGTTAATTTTGTTGTCGTTTTCAATTTACGAAAATATAGCGTTCACTATCGCCTTTCAATATAGCCTTTCTTGTCACATACGAGGAAAAAATAATGGAAAAAAGATGGAAATGTTTTTTGGAATATAATTGTTAAAAATGTTTCATTTTGCCTAAGTTCGTACAAAATTATGGTACTAATTTTTTTTCTTTTTCTTTCATAGTACATTTAAATATCCTTTTTAAGACAGAAAACCTAATTGGGCTCATTTCAATTAAGGTTCACAGATTGCTTGAAAGAAAATACATCAATTCATCGAGAATACAAAATTTGTATTTAATGCATATACGTGTAGCAAGAGATCCAATGCAAGAAAACGAACATAGAAATATGAAATAATATTCAAATTCTAACTTACGTAGCATTCAACTGACTCCAAGTAGCTCTCAAATTACATTCAGAAAGTGCGGGAAATTCGAAGCAGGCGACAATGTTTGGCAAAGTACACAAAAAATACTCATATTTTTGAAAAATTTAATTTGGCTCTATTTGAAGGTCTTTTTTTGTTGAACACATTTATTTAAGAAAAAATGTTCATAATTGTAGTTGTAGGACGATTCTGAAAAGTTTTGCAATTTTCAAAAACAAGAATATTGAACGAACATGAGACGTGCACCATTATATTAAACGTTCTATACGCTATCCGAGGTCAAAATTTAATAAAAAAATTAATGCCGTTTTTAAGAAAAAAATGTTTAAATAAAATTAAAAATTATCTGCATTTCACGCAAAATTACCCAAAAATACTCAAATTTTCGAAAAATTGTTCGTGAACTTGTTTCAAAATCTGTCTTTAAGGAACATATTTCATAATATAGAAATATATCTATCTTTAAAATTTTAGTTGTAGGAAGACTCCGAAAAAACTTTGAACAATTGCAATTTTCGAAAAATCAGGGTTTTCAGCGGCCATGGGGCCTGCACCATTCTCTTAAACGTCGTTGACAAGAAAATTTTGAAAATGTTCCAGGGGCTTCATGTAAATTACTCTCCGAAATGAAAATATCAGTTTCAAATTCAAGGGCGGCAACATCAGCCAGATCAATTGCGAAATATAAATTTTGGAGAAAATCAGCTGAACGGTTTAGCCACTAGCAATGTTCACAGACGGATATGCGTTTTGCCGTGAATTGATTTTTCGGTATCAACGACGTATAAAACATGGATTCTGACTGTACCGTGTGTCACAGGATTTTTTAAAAAAAATAGTAACTGGATTTATCTACTTTTTCGTTATCAGAACTTGACAATCAGTTTTTCTGCCGAAAATTTGCCGTTTTCCAGCACAAGATTACATAACTTCCTCTTCTTAAAAACTTCCTTTGTAAGGGCGAGAAAGTAAAATGGGTGGATAAAATACAAAGTGGGAATAGTTTAGAAGCCTATTTCGAATTTTAGTCGGATGAAGTTAACATTAGTCAACACGAGTTGTTTAGGAAAAAGATGCTATGGTTACAAGGAATAGCAGATATATAACAAACAGGGATCAGACTACTGGTAGAAAGTTTCTATGACTTGTGAGAGAAAAGGTGTGTAGTTTGGAGATTCATTACGTCAGTAAATTTTTATTTACACACTCGTACACATTACTTTCGCCAAATTCTTACGGTTAATAATGACAATGGTCGGAGAAATTGCTAAATAATCTGTTGATCATCATATATACCGCTGTATCAACATTGTTAGGTAATGTAGTACGTAACTTACCGTCTATTCCTAACATTAGCCTATTCGAGAAGGTAGTGTGCATTGCATACATGTGACGTATGCATTGCATATATGTCAAAACACATTGAAAAAATGATAATTTGATTGAACTAGTAATCAATACCAGATCAATTTTGAGGCGTCTGTCTTGAACTTAAATAATATCTTTTGTAGTGTTATCCACGTGAATTTTTTTTACACTAAAGAGATTTGATGGGAAACCTAGGTTTGAAGAGAAGGGCTTAGTTTGCACATCGCATTTATTTTTTGAATGGAAAAAAGTTAAAAACGTGCCGCTTCATGGAGGCAATAAATAACTGTCACGTAACAAATAATCCTTTAGTGCTTCATATTGTATTAAACGATAGATAAAGAAATCTGGCCAATAAGCAGAAATACTTGGCCAGATAGAGAATGAGGCACGATCGGAAAAGTGTGTTTAGCTTCGGAATGATAAAGTCGAAAATTGAAATATTACTTTGTTTTGAAAAACATTATTTTAAATATTGAACTCGTTGAAAGTAATAAATAAAATTCACCTTGCACATGGCGGATTCAGAATACGAAGAATCTCCTAAAGAGTCGGATTCAAGTCCCAGGGACTGTCAATGGGTTATGTCGTCTCTAGAGACGAAATATCGTAAGGAATGAAGTGAGATACGGCGCCTTACATTTTTAAAGGCGATCATACAGCAGGGGGGGGGGTTGTAGTGGCGGGGCGGCGGGATGGTGGGGAGGAGGGGCGGCGAGGTACAGGAGTGGCATGAAGGCGGAACCGGGGTGCGGAGGGACGGTGTTGCGGCGGTACCGGAGTGCCATGAGGGCGATGTGACTGGGGTGGTAGAACCGGGGGGGGGCGAGCCCCTGGTGCGGCGGAACAGGGCTATGGCGGGCCCGGGGTGAGGGACCGAGTGGGGGGTGGGTCCGGGTGAGCGAGGGACCGAGTGGGGAGGGACCGAGTGGGGGAGGGACCGAGTGGGGGAGGGAGCGAGTGGGGAGGGACCGAGTGGGGGAGGGACCGAATGGGTGAGGGATTGAGTGAGCGAGGGACCGAGAGGGGAGGGACCGAGTGGGAGAGGGACCAAGTGGGGAGGGACCAAGTGGGGGAGGGACCTAGTGGGGAGGGACCTAGTGGGGAGGGACCTAGTGGGGGAGGGACCTAGTGGGGAGGGACATAGTGGGGGAGGGACCTAGTGGGGGAGGGACCGAGTGGGGGAGGGCGCGAGTGGGGGAGGGAGCGAGTGGGGGAGGGACCGAGTGGGGGCGGGAACAAGTGGGGGAGGGACCACGTAAGAGTGGGACCGGCTGGCGTGTCCGGTGGATGGGACCTGGGATGGCTGGACTGGGGTGCGGCAAGGCGGGGAATGGGTCGGCGGGATCCGGGGCGGCGGGACCGGGAGCGGCGGAAGCAGGGTATGGCGGGGCCGGGTTGCAGCAGGGCGGTGGCAGAGGTGCTTAAAAAAACATACGCGCGGCGCGTGCGAAGGCACGGGGGGCGTTGTGACAAATGATTACGGCACCGCGCTCACTGCGACGCGGCAGCGACGGACACCACCGGCTGAAACAGGGTTCGTGGACTGTGGCTGGAAGGGGAAGGGGATGACGATGGGAGCGGAGGGGAGGGGAGATGGGGTAGCGGCTTGAGGGGTGGGTGAGGCAGGGTGCCACGGGAAGGACCCGTAAATCTCAGCGTTGAAACGGAAGGCGCGTGCGGTGTGGTGTCACCACGAGCGGCTGGTGGAGAGTTAAAAAACGTGATGAGGTTGGTGGAGATTAGTTCAGTCCTACTCAACCTTCATCAGACGTTAAATTAATTTTATAGTTCTGACCTGAATTGACGAGAAGTACTTCCGACGTGCGTTTAAATTTTAAGCTTTTTGTTGACTGTCTGAATATTGTTATATTATTATTATTATTATTATTATTATTATTATTATTATTATATTCATTATTCCTATATGGCTCATGGATAGCGTGATAGTTATGTGTGGTGCGATCCCCATTTCGAATCCCGGTCAGGGCAAAAATAGAGATAAGCTTTTCATCACAATCTTCTCAGTTTCTACAAGATGTTTCTATGGGATGAAGGAAACTAGACTGGTAAGCCAGCACGTACTTTCTCGCCTTTAGTTATGGTTGTATAATACTTTTTAAACCACAATTTCTCTCCGAATTAATACGTCTCAGGAACCAATTTTTGTAAATCTATTTACATACCGTTGAAAATTTGGTGCGAAAACTTTATATTTTGAAGCAAATATCAACATAAAGACAAACATAACTGCTTGTCATATAGTCAAATCATATCAAAACAATAAGACGTAATTCACAGAAATTCATTGTAGCATTGTTGAAGGCTATTGTTGCATTCCAATTGATATTACCTGAAGGCTATCAATTTTTATTTCATATTTTTCAAATAGAATTTAAAAAGTTCTAAAATAGTAATATGTAAACATATAATAAAAGCTCGAATGTAAGAAACGAACTAAGAAATACGAAATAATATACAAATTCTAACTTACGTAGCATCCAACTGCGCGGAATCATATCTCATTACGTTCAGGAAGCGGACGATATTCGGAGAGAGCGACTAAGTTTGACGCCAAATTACTAAAAAAAAAACAACCCTCATATTTTCAAAAAGTTCAACGTGACATTATTTGAAGATCTTCTTTTGATGAACACATTTCTTTCAGAAAAAAAATTGTATCTTCACAACTGTACTTGTAAGAAAGCGCCGAAATTTTTTCGAAATTTCGAAAATTTTCGAAAAATTAAGCATTTCAACGAACATGAGACCTACACCACTACCACTCTTAAGCGTTATCGAAGGTCTACATTTAATAAAAAAATTTCGTGTGGTTGTTAAGAAAAAATGGTTTAAAGAAGATTTTCGAAAAATTGAACACGACATTATTTTTAGATCTGTTTTCATGAACATATTTCATTAGGAAAAAAAAGCTTATCTTCATAATTGTTGGTTTAGGAAGACGCTGAAAAATTTTCAATTTTTTTCAATTTTTGAAAAATCAGGGTTTTCAACGAACATAAGACCATAAGACATTCTCTTAAACATAATTCACACTATTCAAAAACACTTTTTAAACAAAAACGTTGGTGTTATATTTTGAAAATTTTAAAAATGTCCCAGGGGCGTCATGTAAAATATCCCTCAAAATTAAAATATCAGTTTCAGATTCAAAGGGTCGCGACATCAACCAGATCGATTGGGGAATATCAAGTTTAGAGAAAATCGGCTGAATGGTTTAGCTGCGCACGTTGTTCACGGACAGACGGACTGAGAGAAGTTTTGCCGTCATTCGATTTTTCGGTATCCAGGACCCTGAAAACGTGGATTAAGGCTACACCACGTGTTAGAGATTTTCTTTATAAATTTAGCATCTGGATTTATCCACTTTTTCATTAGCAAGGCCCTGGAATAAGAGTTTTTCTGTCGAAAATTCGCCGTTTTTTTTGAGCAGCATTACATAACTTTCTCTCTACTGTATAAGCGAGAACGAGAAAATAAAAGCTCAGGCAGGATTAGTATGCTAGATGCGGTGAAGGGAATACGTTATGATCGCCATTTGTATCCCTTACCATCAGTCATGGATAATAAATAAATACAGGGCTCAGGCTTGAGAACACCGCTAGACTAAAAGTCGGATTAAACCTACCTTAAAATACCAAATAAATACATAAGTTATAAATATTATTTTATGTAAACACTTGGCTTGAAGTTAGGGAATTTAAAACGCTAAAAGTGTAAATGATGCCTGAAAAACGATTTCGGTCACTATAGTTGAAAACTTTCCTATCTATTCATGTTTATAATTACCTTTTGGAATGTAGTCTTTTTTATAAAATCAAAGTATGATATAGGTTATGTGCCATGAATTGAGGGTTGCACCATTTATGCTCATTTATCTTCACTATCTTCCTAATCACAATGTGCTGATTCACATTTCTGTTATTTTCATTTACTAATAACATACTTCTGAAGATTTTAGTTTTCTTTAATTAATGATATTTCTTGGAAATTAATTTCAGAAACTTTTGGAGCAGTTGTGAGTATCATTATTATTATTATTATTATTATTATTATTATTATTATTATTATTATTATTATTATTATTATTATTATTATTATTATTATCATAATCTGTAATTAACATATGAACCATAATGTTACTTACTCGATGGAAACATGAAAACTCAAAACCGATAAAAAATTGAAAATATGATTACAAAATTCTGTAATTTATTGTTTGCAATGTGTGTAATTACCGTCTGGGGGGTTGATCTGTAATGATACACATGTGATACGACTCGCGTGCTTGTAAATACTCACACAATGAACAAGCGCTTAGATATCGAAGGACTGCTCATCGACCAGTCATCTGCGGCGAATGTTGTGGCTCAGTCCTATACGTTGTATGGACGTACGATAATGAAAACCTGTAATTATCGCCGGAGCTGGCACCGCTGAGGCATTTATAGATTGAGACAGATTACGTATAACGACTACTGAATTTGAAATTCCTGTATTCGGTTTATATTTCGGATAGTCCTGTTATGTACACATTTGGAATAGTTCAAAGTTTCGTACCATATTAACATCGTAGACCTCACGTAGTCCTCAGCAGTGCATATATTTACAAAATGATCTTAAAAGTATACACAACACGAAGTTGACATATAATATTCTGTAAGATGAAATCCGACACGTTATGAACAAAATAAACGACTTTGTTTCTTTGGGACATCAGTAACAAAAATTCCTCTCGGAGAATACGGAAACAAAATACAAACATAAAAATGTTTTTTTAGTATTTTCCTTTTTATGCTTGTGCACCAACGACGTGTTCGTGCGTCATTCTTTTCACAGCAGTGGGTGAAAGGGAGGTGAAGAAGATCCTTGCGGAAACACGGCATGGCACGGTCTGAATGTGTCGTATGACGGGGGAGGGGGCGAGGGCGGGAGGGGAGAGGCGGCCGCGGTGACGTGGGTGGCCGTGTGGAACATCCATGCTAATGGAGGTGAGGGCGGCCGCCCTTGAAAAATCGCGCGCGAGACAAATGCCTGCGGCGACGCGCTGCGCACACCCAGCGACATTACGGTCTCTGCCGTCTCTTTCGTTGCCATCGCCACGATGCGCCGCCTCGACTCAGCGGAAGACCACCTGACCACTGAACCTTCCTCTTCCCTCGCCTCAATTCTCTCCTCCGATCTCGCCTCAGCCCTTGCCACCGCCCTCGCCTCACCCCTCGCCCCCGCCTTCGTCTTCGCCCTTGCCTCCAACTTCGCATCGCCCTTGCCCCCGCCCGCGCTTCCGTCCGCGCCTCCGCCCGCGCCTCCGCCCTCGCCACCGGTCTCGCGTCTGCCCTCGCCTCTGATGCCGCCTCCACCCTCGCCTCCGCCCTCGCCTCTGCCGTCGCCACCACCTTCGCTTCCGCCCTCGCCTCCGCCCTCCCCTCCACCCTCGCCACCGCCCTCGTCTCCGGCCTCGTCTCCGCCCTCGCCTCTTCCCTCGCCTCCGGCCTCGACTCCGCCCTCGCATCCAGCTTCGTCTCCGCCGTCGCCTCCGTCCTCGCCTCCGCTCTCGCCTCCGTTCTCGCCTCCGCCTTCGCCTCCGACCTCGCCTCCGACCTCGCCTCCGATCTCGCCTCTGCCGTCGCCTCTGCCGTCGCCTCCGCCCTCGCTTCCGCCCTCGCCTCCGCCCCCGCCTCTGCCCCTCCCATCTTTGGATTTGGTTCTTCTCCCTGCAACTCCGCCACGAAATCTAGGATGGAAGGTTCCGAAAAGTAATGTTCCTTACGTGAAATTGAATATATTGAGTTCGATTGATAAAATATTACCCGTGTCATGAACATTGTCTTAGGTAATACCACGAATGCTTGGAAATTATCGATAAATACCCGAATGGAGAAGCACAGGGGGGATTTATCTGAGAATTTCCAGTGCACGAGTGTGATTTAATAGGACTACTCCACGAAACAAATTATGTCCAACAAAGTTCTAAAATGTGCCAAATATTGAAAATAACTGAAAGATATGTAAAAGTTACAGACGTTATAAATTATAGTACATATGCGATTTATGTGATATCGACATACCGGTAGATGTATACTACCTTCTCAGATTATTCACAGTTTATGATTGTTCAGTAGGGAGAAGTGGTAAGAAAAATAAGATAGAAAATGCAATAAGCGTTTTGTGATACCCCGCCCTTATTGGGGTATTTTATACGTTTTGTTAAACACTATTCATTTTAATTTCACGAGTGGAATAGTCAGAATTATATAATTAATTTCAAGTGTACAATAACAAATATTCCAAAAATGCACAAGTGAAAGTGGATAATTGTTTTACGAAAAGTATTCATGAATATTAGGGCCACACGACTAAGAAACAGCTGATATAAAGAGTACTTTATCGCGTTTCCGATCACTTATTTAAGTACTCGGCGTTCGTAATAAACATCTACGAAATTTGAACATTAATAATAGTTCATGTATTGTATTCCCCGCTTGCACAGGGATTCCCTTATTCTTTAACTTCAACCATAAATTCGTCCCTTACTTCCTGTGTATTTCCATTTCACCGCATCTACCATATCAACTCGTCTCCTGGTGTGTCTCCTCCTTACAGTTTCTATTTCTCTGTTCCTCTGTTGTCGTGTGATGTCATCCCCATTTTATCCACTGTCGTCTTCGGACAAGATAACTGATTCTTTCCATATCCATGTCTCTTAAGTGAGTAATTATTCTGTCAACTGAATTTTCGCTGTTCTCTTTATCTTTTAAAATTGTATGTCTCAGATTTCTGAATTAGTAGACCGAACAATGTAAACATAATCATAAAACATCAAAAGACTTACTAGTGGAAGAAAATTGTATACATCCAATTAATATCTGCTTTCGGCAGATACTAACACCACATTGACATAAAAGCCCCAACTGTTCCATTTATGAGCAAATACAGATTCAAAGACGTTTCAAAATGCAACGTACAACTACTTCTAAATTTACGCGTTTAAGTTAGATTCTTAATTTAGTAAATTATCCGTAAAATGCGTTTTAGGTGTAAGTCCGTCAAGTGGAACTTTAGAGGTAAATGTGGAATAAAATATTTGTAATTCAAGATATGTGTCAAGGTGAGTTTCAATTTCGTTTTATTAAATACAAATTATGCCCAATGCCTGAGTTTCAAATTTGACTTGGAAATGCGCAAGTAAAGCGATTCAAGTCCGCCGAATTAAACTGGCGATTCTTTTCCCAAACCACTCACATACATTATGGATGGATAAAAATAGATAACTTTCCAGAATTATTGTGGAAGATTATTTCTTTTTACCCATCCATATGGATTTCCGCAAACATTTCTGCGGTAACCACCGCGTTTTTTGTCATACTTACAAAATAGAACGTACTTAACTCAGAGAACTTAATTCAATGAACATTCAATTGATTGATTTTTTCGTGTTTCCGGGCGCGTCAACGGATTTGGTCATTAGTCCCGTACGTGTAGTGCATGTTTTTCTCTCGGGAGATGGCGGTGATTTCCCCCGCTGGATGGTGAGATCCGGCGCCGACCTGCTGTCGGCTTGTGGAGTTTCCCCCTAACCAGGACTCTTCAACCAGCGGGGCACCGCCCCAGTCGGGACAAGCTCTAAGCTCCCGACCGGTCTCCCGGAATATGTGGTAGTGTAGTGCATGTTAGTGTAAGTGTGTGTTTAAGGGGAGAGGATAGGATAAGGAAGAGGAAGGACAGATCGCGCGCGGTCCGTGGCCGGTACGTTAGGTTACTGCTCCGGCATTCACCTGATGTTGATCGGAGAAACCACGGAAAACTACCGATCAGAGCAGTCGGCCGCTAGAATTCTCCTCCAGACAGCTACTGAATTCGACCTAGCTGAAAAGCTAGTGACGAAAATCCTGCCGCCGTTAGGACTCGAAGCTAGGACCTCCCGGTCAGAGGCGCTGCAGTGACATCAGTTAATGCACTGAGCTACCGCCTCCGGTACGTGTTCCAATATTCTTTAACTGATTGTATTTCAAACATAACCTGCGTCCCACATCCCCCCCACACGCTCCCATTTCCACCGCAGACGTCTCCTGCAGCCGCCGGGCACGTCGCCACCTGCACCTCTCGCTGGAGGGATGGGTTGGGGTGGGGTGGGGTGGGGTGGGGCCCGGGGCGGTCACGTCGCGGCCCCGCCGAGTGACAAAGTGCAGAGCGGCTGCGCCGGGCGACGATAGCGCGCGGCTTCCCCACCGTAGGAGCGGCCAAGTTACGTTACGTGAACACTCTGGTTGGGTTTTGTTCTTATTAGCGGAGGGGCCAATCCTAAATTTCCAGCACGCTATGACACAAAAAAAATCACTGGAATTTATCAAATTCTTAATACAAAATAATTAATATTTAGTATGAACAATTGTTAATTACTTAGAAAAAAATAATGAATTTGAACCGTTTTATGGTTCAGTTTGAAAAGCACTATAAAGAAACACTTGAGTTAAATGATTGAAAAACAGTTTACAAAGTAATGTCAGCGTCCTTTTTGTTTCGACTGTTCGGAAATTTGGGTGTCCACAAAGTACAATTTAGCCGGTCTGGATAGCCGAGTTTGTTAAGGCAGAAAGGCCATGTTGCAGCTGCCTCGTGCCTGAAAGGTCGTGGGTTCGAATCCCGCCCGCGGCATGGATGTTTGTGTGTGTCCGGATGAGTATGTGAGTATGAGTTCCGTTACCCCAAAAGTTACGAAACTTATGTTACTTAAGGGGTAGCTGTATGATCTTAGTAGTTGAAAAGGGACTTTAAATTATTACAAAAGCTCAACTTAAGTAGCCTTCAGGTGTCCTACATGAAAATTTCTTGAAATGTGTACGAGTGAACAATAAACACGTTCTTCTGAGGTTAATTTCAATTCTTTCATAACTGCTTGGCCACACAATGTATTGATGCCTGATGAACGTCATCCAAACAAAAGAGAAGAGAAAGAAGAATTCATTCATTCATTCAATGATGGACATTTTTTCCTGAATCAAAGGAATGTTGCAGCTAAACGGAATTAGTGAGAGAGATCCATGTAATTAGTAGAGTCATTTCACTTCTTATTATCGAATCAAAACATCACTGAATCGACTACATCCTATTAGTTTTTGTTGCCCCACTTTTGATGGAGAGCGACGAAATCACATGCCCTCTGGCGGAAGATTGAACAAGTTAGCTCAGAGAGGATCGGATAAAAATTGTCGGCAGAGAAGTAAATGAAAGCAAATAGTCAACTAGTGACAAAAATTTCTATCACCAAAATAAACACAGCGAAAATAAACATCCCTCAGCACACTTAATTTTCTATGCTGTGTACTATCTCTCATTTGTTTCATTCTTTCACTTTATTCTTTAGTTCTGAGATATGAGACATATTTAAACATTTTCCTTTTGCTTTTTTTTACAACTTTACAATTTCAGAACGTTGAAATGACCTTTATGACAATTTAGTAAGATATGTTGGCACTCTGTCAATATTTATGGTGTTCTATTATTACCATAATATTGTCCATATTTTTTTGACTACAGAAATGTAATCAATGTTGGCAGTTAAAGATAATTGTGATCACAGTTAGAACAATTTAGAGAAATCCCTGATTCTCAAAGTCATGTACCGGGAGCGGTAGCTCAGTGCATCAACTGATGTCACTGCAGCGTCTCTGACCGGGAGGTCCTATGTTCGAGTCCTGTCGGTGGCAGGATTTTCGATACTAGCTTTTCAGCTAGGTCGAATTCAGTCGCTGTCTGGAGGAGAATTCTAGCGGCTGGCTGCTCTGATCGGTAGTTTTCCGTGGTTTCTCCGATCAACACCAGGCGAATGCCGGAGCAGTACCCTACCAAACGGGCCACGGACCGCGCGCGATCTGTCCTTCCTCTTCCTTCTCCTATCCTCTCCCCTTAAACACACACTTACACTAACATGCACTACACTACCACATATTCCGGGAGACCGGTCGGGAGCTTAGAGCATGTCCCGGCTGGGGCGGTGCCCCGCTGGTGGGAGAGTCTTGGTTAGGGAGAAAACCCCCTAGCCGACGGTAGGTCGGTGCCGGATCTCGCCATCCAGCGGGGGAAGATCACCGCCCCCCCCAAAAAAAGCATGCACTACACTAACGGAACTAATGACCACAGTAGTTGACGCGCCCGGAAACACGAAAAAATCAATCAATCAAAGTCATGTTCAATTAATTTTTTCTATTAGTGTAATGATTTCTACCTAATCATTCGTAATGATGTATAAGACTTACAAGACGATTATCATTTTTAAAGAGCCGTGGAGTCTGTTTTCGAATAGTCTTCTTTCTTCCAAAGCTATTCTTCTCCACATCATTGAAGTAATACTCGTGATACTCTGCGATTCTCATATCCGATATATGTTCAAAGTTTCGACTTCACTACTACAGCCCCATCAAAGATGTTATAAATATTGTTTATAATGGAATAAACGTCGTCTGTCAGATCATTGTAAATCGTGCATTTGGTTCTGGTTGTTTAATTCTTAGAACCGCTTTATCGAAAAAGACTGGGTATTTCTGAGAAACTGTAAAGACTTATTCTTAGAAATTTTGAAGTTGCAGAATCGTAGATCGGAATTGTTCGAGTAATGCCATTAAAAATTCGATTACATAAAAAAATTGAAAATAAGTAGTGGTGGCAAATGTTTTGAAGGTAGAACTAACTCGAATTATTGAACATCCGAATAAGAATCAGTCAACATTTTATGGTGTGAGAACATAATGTATGCAACGAATTTCATTTTCGTATAGTTAGTATTCAAACGTATAGATTACATGAAAATGTAGGAAACTTTCGCTATACAAAACCATCCATACGATTCTTACAAGCCAAAAAAGCAAGTCCGCAAGCCTTTTTATAAATGTTGACTTACTGAAGGGTGAATGGGTATATTTAGACAATACTGATATCTTATTAAAATGACTACGAAGAAATCATATTAATTACATGAAAGTATCAACTGAATAGTACAAAAAACAACAACAACAAAATATTCTAAGTCTCAAAACAGTCCTCGTTTACTTGAACAATTACAATTGAGACACACGTTGAAACAGCAAATAATTTTTTGCTACTGCATAAGTGTTTTTATATTAAGAAATTATCAGTACATTTTCCGTTTTTATGTTAAATAAATAAATACATTAATTAATTTAAAAACAAAAGAAAATTTCTAAGGGAAAACTAATTTCATCTTCCGAGACCACGACGCAAACATTATAGATTAGATAAAATACCCCAATTGAGTATTCTCTTCGGGGTGGCCTCCAGCTTTTCCTCTTACACCTCGCCTGTGCCCCGTTCTTCTAGCACCGAGAAGGCGCTCCAGGGAATCCTCCAGCGGGTCTATGAGGGCGGGAGTCGAATGAATTTCATTGGAGCGTGCACTTCTGCAGTGTTTGTGCGCTCCGCTACGAAGCGCCACCGGTGCCACGCCCCCCTCCGCTCGAAGGCAACACGCGTGCCTCATACCCGCCTCGCTTCGCCGCGGGCGATCGCCGCACAGTGTCCGATGCCCGATGCCCGGCTGGCCCGAAGGCAGATGGAAGACTTGAATAATTCCATTTAACATTTGTTGTAATTTATAATAAAATATAAAGGAATATACTAATGTAATATCAAGAAAGATAGGTTATGAAGTGGTACAGAACAAATGTTATAAACTTCTAGGATATGTAGCGGATCAAATATGATTGTTTCTTTCCATTCAGTGAGAAACTTCATAATACAAAGACTTACGAGATATTTCCCACTGTTGTTAGGGAACCCACTGTTCACTGGTGTTTGGAAGGTTCAGGAAATACTTTAGAGTGCATCAGGATGTGGCCTACAAAAACCATTGATTAATGAATTGCCTACCACTCTAGAACAAATATCACATGTGTAACTTGGTTATATGAAAGTGACCACATGTTCATTGACAGAAAGTAATCATCTTGCTTTTCATGTAGATTGCTCTACATGCTCTTTCAGTTTGTAACATTAATTTTGAGAAATCTTGTACGAACATTAAATTGTAAAGTGAGTCTAGGAAAGTTGGAAATTAGATATTCGATGCCAAGGAGCCCATCGGACATGTTGCCCAGGAGTTTGGGAGGGCCTATATACGCGTAACACAAAGGCTCGTGAGGGAATCCCGCGAAAGGCATACTACATGGATTCATTCCCTGTGGCATGGAGGTCGTCTAACAGCCTAATTTTTCGTTTTCTCAACAATCCATTACTTAACCTTACATTCCTCCCATCTCATAAGGACTGAGATGTGTTAAGACATCAAGCCTTTTCCGACGACTGAAACACAATGTTTCAATTTATTTAGAAGGTGATCTATTCGCATTTTGATTTCGATGATCTATTCGCATAAGAAGAGATAAACTCACATATTCCTTATGAGTTTGCACAAATGCCTCAGAGCAGTGTAAATACATGTTCAAATGAACGCGTGAGATGAAACATGGAACACAATAAAATAAACTATTAAAATCATCAACGTCTATTCTAATAATTTACGAAAGCACTTAATACTAAATCCTTTCTCGTATTCCAGTGATTTAATAAATAATGAAATCAGACGCTTGTGGATAAGGTTTTACATTGAATCAAAATTTATAATGGACTACGACAAGATCTCTGCTACCACCACAAAATTCATTCAACTTGTAAATGTAAAACGAGTTTTTCGCCCAAATACCTACAATCACTCGACCACCGTAATTCGCCCCACCGACCGCCGCAATGCACCGCTTCACGCCGACCACCACCGCCGCCGCATTTGTATTCGACGTATCGCCTCTTGCCAGCTCGCAATTTTCTGCCCGCGGAGCGCCCGTCCGCGGTCGCGGCCCCCTCCGCCTCGCCCAGGCCTGCCCCGCTCCGTTCCGCCCCGACCTACCACGCCCCACACCGCCCTACCGTGCCCGTCCCGTCTCCCTCGCTCTGCTCCACACCGCCCCGGCCCGTCTCACCCTGCCCCTTCCCACCCAGTCCCGACCACCCGACCCGTCTCGCCCCGCCCCGTCCCTGCTCGCCCAATCCCTCCTCTCCTTGTCCCGTCCCAACGAATCTTCCCGTCTCGCCCCGCCCCATCTCCAGTTCCATTCCGTTTGACCCCACTCAGCTCCGCTTCGCCCTGGCCCTTCTATCACTGCCCTATCCCGCCCCGTCCTGACCATCTTTCCCGTCTCGCCCCACCCCTCCTCGCCTTCCCCCTTCCCAACCAATCGTGCCGTCTTGTCCGGCCCCATCTTCAGCCACATCTCAAATCACCCCACACTGCTCCGCCCCGTCACGGCCCTTCTCTCTCTGCCTCATACCGCCCAGTCCCGACTACCCTTCCCATCTCGTCCCGCCCCATCCCTTCTCGCTCCACTCTGTTCCTTTTCACCCCACCCTCCCCGCCTTGTTGCGTCCCAATGAATCCTCCCGTCTCGCCCCGCCCCGTCTCCAGTCCCGTCCCATCTGATCCCACTCTTCTCCGCCCCGCCCCGGACCGTCTCTCCCAGCCCCATCCCAGCCCATTCTGTGTCGCCCTGCCCCGCCCCGTTCGGTCTCGTCCCGCCCCGACCCTTCACAACCCATCCTTCCCCATCTCGTTCCATCCCTCACCCTCGTCCCGTCCTATACCATCTCTCCCCGTCCATCCCCTTCCTGTGCCAACTTGCCCATTCCATCCCACATCAAGACCAATATCGCCCCATCCCGCCCCAACCCAGGCCGCTGCGTCGCGGTCAGTTGGTATTCCGGCGAGGGGCGGCGATACGCCGGCGAGGGGGTACCTGCGAGTGCCGCGCTGTTACGGATGCGGCTGCGCCGAGCAGAACGCGCGCAAAATGGACAACCAGGGGAGACCGAGGCGGGGTTTTTGGCAAGTGCTGGGCGAGGAGCGAGGGAGAAGGGAGAAGCGTGGCTGCACTTTACGAAAATGCACGTAGCTACTAAATTGTAAGTTAATAATTTTCAATAGCTTAAATGATTGTCATTTGTGAAATAAGTGAGGTGAGGTATATCATATTACAAAATGAGATTGAGGAGAATGATCAATTATTATCACGTGCAGAAGATAAAATTAGTTAAAATTACTCTCAAGCGTGAAGTGTGGCAGTGTGGCTCAAACTTTGAAGTAGAGTAGAAATCACTCATACATGTATAACATTGATTAAATGTTCACTTAATATATATACAAAATTGTTAAAACGACGAAATTCTGTAGTATAGTTTAAATTGTCGTAAAAGAATACGGATAATAGTTCTTAATGGATATAGCGACATTGGCTATAACGACGATATGCTATAATGGCTGAGTAGGAACAGGAAAGCGACTATAACTACTAATGACATAATTGGAATTTATGTAACAATATGTAACATGTAATGAATCACTAAGTTACATGAACATTCAGAAACGTTTTCTCAAAAGATCGTCATTTATGAGGCGGCAAAGTTAAAATTTGGATTCAGAACCCCAAAACTTACAAAACTTACGTACACCGTCGGGATTCGAAGCTTCACTCGCGAGCTCCATACAATACGTTTCAAGGAAACATATTAGGTGTACAAGGTTGATTGATAAATGTTCCTGGGAACGTCAACTACTGTAGTCATTAGTCCCGTTAGTGTAGTGAATATTTTATACCAGGAGGAGCGATGATTTCTTCCCTGCTGGATGAAGCAGCACCATACTGTGATAAGCAAAGAATCCCGGGTTTAATTTGAATGCGAAAATCGGCATTCAGCGTTTGTGATAATGTCATTTTATGCAAGCTCGAAAGTTAAAGACTATACGTTGTTAGGGCAACAAAAGAAGTGTAGTATTCCATGCTTGGTGTCATAGCGCTGTTCAGATGGGGAAACACGGCCTCAAACACATTACATGCAAAAGGTGTAGAGAGGGCATGGAAAGCCGTGATCATGTTAGAGGACGCAACGAATCGCTCTCTTGAGAAATATTAAAGCGTACACACGTAAGCCATTAGTGAGATGCGGGAGAATTTTCAGCATAGGCTGGAGTATAATCTAAATGATAGTAAGGCGGGAACGTATGTCTGATAGATTGGTATTGTTTAAATAGTAGTATTAAATTGTAATTGTGGTTTTTATTAATGTAGTAGTTAGAAGTTTCAATTACAATAGACTCTGTATTTCGAGGAGATATATATTAGAATATCTCCGTAGATGGGAGGATTTTTAGAGAAGTAGCTAAAGATAGATATTCGCGCGTACGTGTTTCTTACGAAGCACAAGTAGGGAATGTCGCGACCGTGTATTGATTTTATGGGAATATCCTATTAAATACCAAATCGTTGAGAACATTCTGGAACATTTTAAATTTATTTTAATGATAGGTAAGAATGTGATAATAGGGATACCGAGGACTTCCCATGAACAAAATTCTGCTGATGCAACCCAGAAGTCATCTAAGAAGACATTGTAGTAAGCTTATGAACTATAGTCAAAACCGTACGGTATTTTAATGTTCGTGCCAAGAAAAAGTAATTATTCATAAGCTCAATAGAAGTTGTAAATATTTAAGAATGAATGCTAAATTTGTATTGTTGAAAAAAGGCTGATAATTTATATTAATTGCCATCAATTCAATAATTGGTTTTAATCAATAGAACATCGTGATTCTGTATATTTGATTTGATTTTTTCGTGTTTCCGGGCGCGTCAACTACTTCGGTCATTAGTCCCGTTAGTGTAGTGCATATTTTTTTTCGGGAGATGGCGGTGATCTTCCCCACCGGATGGCGAGATCCGGCGCCGACCTACCGTCCGCTAGTGGGGCTTCCCCCTAACCTGGACTCTCCCACCAGCAGGGCACCGCCCCAGCCGGGACAAGCTCTAAGCTCCCGACCGGTCTTCCGAAATATGTGGTAGTGTAGTGCATGTTAGTGTAAGTGTGTGTGTGTGGGAGAGGTTAGGACAAGGAAGAGGAAGGACAGATCGCGCGCGGTCCGTGGCCCGTTTGGTAGGGTACTACTCCGGCATTCGCCTGGTGTTGATCCGAGAAACCACGGAAAACTACCGATCAGAGCAGCCGGCCGCTAGAATTCTCCTCCAGACAGCAGCTGAATTCGACCTAGCTGAAAAGCTAGTGTCGAAAATCCTGCCGCCGTCAGGACTCGAACCTAGGACCTCCCGGTTAAAGGCGCTGCAGTGACATAAGTTGATGCACTGAGCTACCGCTACCGGTGTGATTCTGTATAGAATTACAAGTCCACATGCAACAGGTAAGGAGTAAAATATTTTATGTCGAAACCCATGATTAAATTGAAAGTAAACTTAATAAATTAGTGTTAACATTGAGAGAATGTAGAGAATAGCAGGGCAACGGTAGAAATAACAATATTAATAATAATAGTGGAAGTAATCTCCTTCATAATATTAAATATATTTTGTAAATTGTATCTAGATTTAGAAATAGTAAATATATCGAAGAGACGAAGTATTTCACAATACACGCTGTCTTGCGGAAGATTTCCACCTCTAGGTATTTATCCCAGCGGGCTACCGTCCCAACCAGGACAAATTCAAAACTCCCGACTGGTCTCCCGATACGTTCGGTAGAGTGGCGCATGTAAGTATGTTTGTAAGGGGAGAGAGAACGAGGTAGGAGAGATCGCGCACGATCCGTGGCCTGCTTTTGAGGGTATTCTTACAGCATTCGTCTAGAATTGATCTGCAAAAACACGGAAAAATATCGATAAGAGCAGTCGGACACTCGAATTCAACACCAGACAACGAATGAATTCGACTCAGTTACGGAATTAGTGTAGAAAATCCGCCAGCGTCGGGACTCGAACCCAGAACCTTCCGCTCAGAGTCGCTTTGGAGACTGCGGCAATATAAGCTCTGAGCTAAATTCAACCAATACGATTCTGTGCTGGTGACGAGGGAATATGGGAAGGAATACAACTTCACGTGGCGAACACCTACTGGCGCGTGAATTTCGCAGAAATGGGTCAATGGGTGTAACCCGCCGGCATACCCTAGACGCTCTCTGGAACGTGACTAGAGAAGCAGAGCCCTTGGACCGTGGGAGAGATGAGTAGAGAACTACGCCATTCAGAGCCGTTGCCTTAACACTCCACAATCTCGTATCACCGCCCCTAGGCTCCTCCTCTGCAGCTAGTGCTTACGTCAGCGATGTTGTAATCTAGAGGAGAGAGACATTCTAAAATGTTCTTCAATTTCAACATGAAATTCTTAATTTTTTTCGAATTTCGAGTTCAAGAATGAATGTTTTCCGCTCACCTCGAATCATTATTGAGAGGGAGAATAAAATCTGGTGAAAATAAAATCGATACAGGAGAAAAAATGTATTCAATCAGAACGTTTGCTTTTAACACTGTATTTGATTTGGAACGTTCTAAGACATCTTCCATCACACAAAGAATTATAATTTTCCGGAAATATGCAGTCAGCAAGGAGGTTTGGAATTGAGATTCTCCACGAGACCACTAACGGATTAAATACATTTTTCAATATATTAAATATTACCTTGAAGTTAAGGGGTAAAAATATAAACGAGACTCTTTAGGTAAATGTTTAATAAATTGCAGAATATTACAAACAAACAATATTTTCTCACATACCTTTTACAATTTTTAACTCATTTTTGCATCTTTCCGTGTTTATTAAATGAACCGAAAATGTTTTTTGCTCCTCTACATTGCCATTTGCGAAAGATGTTTTTCTACATCTTTAAAAGAAAACTTCTTGCCTCTCCCCCCTACAAAGTCGTACTTGTGAGGGTCAAGAATGTACCAGTTGAATGTTGACTAGTCTGAAATGTATGGGAACGAGTGAAATTTCTTCAATTTTGCTTGAATAAATTGCAGTAAGGGGTCTTGCGTTGTCGTAGAGAATGCCAACTTTATGTATCGAATTACCGTGTCTTTTACAAGAAGTAAGCATAATTAACCTTCTGCAAAACTTCAAAGTAATAAGCAACATTTCGCATAGCTCATGCGTATAACATGCGTATGCGCATTAACGTATGCCTTACTTTTGGAACCTCAACACACGGCTATGAGGGATCTCGGCTAACATATGTAATGCTCGCCTTCGTTGGCTAACGTGAGTGGCGATAATGACACTTTGAAGGTCACGACAAAACAATTTGTGCTACTTAAGAACTTGAAATTTTGGGTGTATCACTACCAAATTGTGCACGCAGTCTATTCTAAATTTCTATCTGTTTAAGAAATTCATTGATAAAAACCAAATAACATGTACCACAATGGAGAGATGCACCTTTGTTTCACTCGTCGTGATAATTAGAACATAAAGAACTTTATAAATCACGATGAAAACAGCAGAGATTCAAGTTCTTTAATTTCAGATGTTTCTTACAATCTGCGATACTCAATACTTTCAGGATCCAAGGGTATTATCATTCGTATATCACTTTGATGTGAATGTGGTTACTTTCTTATTGGCAGAACATCCACCATGATGATCCACGTTGGTACCGCCTCATTAATCTCTGCACTATTAAATCAAGGCAAATTGTCATTTGTCATCTTTCTACCGGCACTTTGCTCCACCCACGGCATCGATGTCAACTCTGCCTACGTTTGCTTACCACCACACAATCTCAGAATTACAATTCCCGTTCGAACCGAAATAACCTCTCTCATGGGTTTCATACTACCACTGGCGGCATTATCGTCACTGTCACCACAACGACCGCTGTCACCATCTGCGCGGGCACGACCACAGTCACCGCTGGGAGCGGCGCGCCAGTCGCATTCACACATCCCTGCCTCCCCCTTTCTGCCCCGCCCCGTTCCACCCTTTGCTACCCGCGCGCCACCTTCGCCAGCGCGACAATAACCCTCCATTTCTCGGTTCCTCGCTCGCTGCGGGCGCCAATTTCTCCCGCCCCGCCTCCGCCCCTCTTCCGCCCCGCTTCTCCCGGGCCGGTGCGCTCGCGCCCACTCGATCCGGCCGATCGGAGCGCGCCCCGCCCCGCCCCGCCCCGCCCCGCCCCACGCTGCTCCGCGCAATTTATGGCATATAGTTGGAATATTTTCGAGGGGCCCGTCATTCCGTCCGCCGCGCCCCCACCCGCTCCAATTTATAGCCTGCGCCGCCGTGCCTCCCGCCCGCTCAGCTCCCCCCTCCGACC
Organism: Teleogryllus occipitalis; assembly: GCA_011170035.1. NCBI lineage: Eukaryota > Metazoa > Arthropoda > Insecta > Orthoptera > Gryllidae > Teleogryllus > Teleogryllus occipitalis. Next base: position 74,745 of record BLKR01014778.1, on the reverse strand, counting down.
CACGGTTCCCCCCTGCCCCTCTCCGCACTCAACTACCGCTCGCCTACCCGTCCGCCCCCGCGAACCGGCGACGGGACTCCAGCGGGAGGGCAAGCGGACGTACAGGCAACTCACACAAGTGGGGAACAGGAATGGGCAAAAGGCCTTATAGGCAACGCAAACAGGGAACAAGAAAGGGCATTCAGCCGTCCAGGCAATGCCATAGGGGAACAGAAATATTAAAGCGGCCGTACAACCAACGCCAACAGGAACAGGAATGAAACGGTTTCCGTACAGGGAACGGCAACAGGCACCGTCAGTAAGAAACAGAACACGTCGAGACTTACTGGCAGCCCCAGAAGGGTAGTAGTAACAAGAAAGCGTACCTGGCAGGGCTTCAGGAACAGAAAGAAGACGAAAGTGAAGGGTGGGAATTTATGAACTGGAAAAAACAACATTGACAGAACGAAGATGAGCTGAAGAAAGAAATGAAGGTGGAGGGGAGGAAAAATCGAGAAGATAATCCACGAAGAGAGAAACAACAGAGAGTACGTAAAGCTTAAAGAGACAAGAGATAGGCAGATTGATGAGAGACAGAAAAATGAAGATGACGAAGGATAAAAGGAAGACAATGAGCAACGGCACGGAGGAGTAAAAAATTGTAAGATATGATCAGAGAATGAAATTATCAAGAACTAAGTGAAAAGGAGCTAGAGCCGTGTTAAAACAGATACAGCAATACCTTACCCACTTCGGAGAAATAGCGCTGACTCACGTGATCTGGTGGAGACTTCACCAAAATGTGAGGGGAAGGCCTACTTGGGACCTACATGCGAGAAACATGAGATCAATTCGGAGTGTGGTAGGGTAGGTTGTTTTGATGATAGATTGCGTTACGGAGGCCCTGAAGGAAGTGGGAATCTTGGGGAAAGGCGGAAAGAAATGGTTCTAGACTCGTGGTCAAGGAGGCAGCAAAACCAAGAGGATGGAGATGCATGGACGTTGGAGACATTTTATGTGGAAAGGAGATATGCAGTGAACATGTTTTAACCGATTGAATGAGTGAATGAAAGAGAAAGGGAGAGAGTAAAAGGGGGAAAGAAAATATTATTAGCCAGAGAAAGGAAGTGAGCGGAACGCTTGGAGTGATGATTGATAAAATAGTGTTTTAGCGCGCGTCAACTGCTAAGTAATTAGTTACACAAGAGTGCACATTTTCAAGAGGTGGCGGTGTTCTTCCTCAACTGGATGGCGAAATCCATCGGCGACCTACCGTCGGCTTGAGGGCTTTTCCTCAAAGGTATTTCCCATCAGCGGGGCACCGGTTCATACGGGACAAACTCTAAGCTCCCGATTGGTCTCACGACGAGTGGTACTGCAATGCCTGTAAGAGTGTGTAAGTAAGGGGTTAGGATAGAACAAAGAAGACAAAAGAAAGATAGCGCGCGGTCCATTCGTTAGGGTTTGCTCCGGAATTCGTTTAGTGTTGATCGGTGAAACCACGGATAACTACAGAAAAGAGCAACGAAGAGATAGAAAAAAGTATTGAAAAAACGCAGGTTACATAGGATATGACATTTCATATATCTCATCTCTAAAAATGATAAAAAGAGAACTTGCCAAGTAAGATACTTATGCGTTATGTTTGCTTACGGTTTCTTATTTCGGTGCACCTATAAAACATGGTGCGCTGCTATGTGCCGATGGACAGGCCTTGCGCTTTGCGTTAAAAATATCGATTCTCAAAATGGTTTGTGGATAACTTTAACGTTTCAATGAATCTCCAAAAACACTAATGTCTTTATCTTGATATAAACATTATGTATAAAATTAACTAAAAGTTGGTCGTATATCCTGAAGATAACAATTCTGTCGTAAGACTAAAAATGAACATTTGAAGAAAATTTAATTTTTTAAAATAATACAAAAGCAAGATCGAACGGCAAAACATGTCTTATGAATTCTCAAAGTGAGGCGATAAACATTTGAACACGTGAAATAGATGTGGAGTTATTTTGTAGTCTTTAATCTAAAATCAATTTTACGAGTTTTGGCACGTTGATTTTCAACTGCTGATAGATAGAAATAGAATGTAGTTCGACAGTTCTGATCACTCTTTGAAGCACTCTTTTATATGCAATTCTCACATAAATATGAATTATTCATTCATAGTTTGGGAGGAAAGGATTCATAGTGGGATAAGTGAAATTCAAGAGATGTATATGAAGTGCGAAGAATACTTATATGAACTGCCAACACTGATGAATTTGACTTTAGTTTCTATGAATTCCAGCACCTCCATATGTTTGTAATAACGTAATACATCCCTTACATGACCATACAAAATCGGTAATAGGAGATACAGTGTGCTTAGGGCATTACAGCAACGCGGGAAGCTCAACGTATAGCGTCCCTTTGCGATTGTCCTGGGAGGAGCAGGCGACCTATTATCCCCGACCAAGGGCGACATCCCGCAGTGACTGTTGGGGGAGAGGAATCCACGTCGGCTGCCGCACAATCCCAGATCCAAGGACAATACACTACGCCCGCGCTCACAGAGCGTCAATCACGGAAGATTAGCTCATTTAGGAAATGGAAGCGTAGCGATAAGAGAGAACTTTTGTTCCCCAAACGAGACTTTATTATTATACAGACCTCATTAACATAACTTAAACAAAATGTAAAGAATTAAAGACTTGCATTTGCTATATGTATTCAAAACAATGTACTCTATTTAATTGGGCTGTTGAATCTGACCAATTGTATTGTGAATCTCAGATATCTTACCTACCCTTCCACACATATTTTCTAGACTATGATCGTTTTCAGTTATATACTCTTTGGCATGTGATATAACTTTTTGTTTGTCTGTCGTTTGCTTGATTTTCACGATTGGGACCCATGTAACCCGCACATCAGATTGCATGCCTCTGCTGTAACCATTGGGAATTATTCGTGTATGATATGTACATAGTCATTATAAATTCCGTACTATAGACAATGTGTTTAATTACTGGGCTTATCAGACTGTAATGTATTTGAGGTACCTGAAGAGAAGAAGAATTTTCCTGGTCAAAACGTTGTACTCTATCCAATAGCCTTATTTGAGATGGTTATGGCATATACATATTAACTGACAGTTTTAATGGAGATCTTCAGAATTATATGTGCTAATATAATAAGTTTTATTAAGATAAAGTTTCATGTAAACTAATGGTGTCGTCTGGCTAAAGGTTTGTTTGTAACTAAAGATGCAATATGTCCAAACTTTTGTTTTAGTCAACTCAATTCTATTAAATCGAAAAGCCTCTTTTAATCACTTCTACTTAACGTAAATGCATGAGAGTGACATCAAGCGAAAACGCCGAATTCCACTAGAAGCATTTGAGAACAGATTTTAAGCTCTCTAAAATTAATAAATCGATCAGCCACATTGGTAGTTTAATTTATATGTTGCATCCGATTCTCATTAAAAATTACATCATCGAACACGTTATTTAATCCCTCGGTCGTTTCCTTTTCTCAATAACTAATGTGTTACATCACTTGAGTTTAACTAATAATTAGTGACCTGTCTTTCTTTACAAATCTACGTTAAATACCATTATACTATTCGCTACAAGAATATATAAAATACGCATATGTGCAATTAAATTGAAGAATTTTGGGATTCCTTTTTGTAAACATTTTAATTTTTAAGGTTGCAATGGAGTGAAATCACATTTCTGACACATTCCGAATGTTATGCATTTTATATTTTTCACATAGAGTATTTGATTGGAGAGAGTATTATCTACTGCGCTTATTGTCCATAATTCTAAAATTGTTTATTATGGGTTTAGTGTAGCATTTTGGTATGACACAAACTACAACTTAAGAAAATACAAACCCACGAACTCGGCGCCAACAGACCCGCGAAGGCAATTTATTCCTACAATACTTGTGTCCGCCGTTTTTGGGATGCGAATAGAGCAGCGGCTCTCTCCGCGAAGGGTTGAGCTCGTGGAATTGGCGGTGGAGTGGGCGGCGGCGTGGGCGGCGGTGCGGGCGGCGGCGCGGGCGGCGGCGTGGGCGGCGGCGTGGGTAGTGGCGGGGGCGGCGGCGGGAGCTGAGGCGGGGGCGGTTCCATGCCGCCACATCGCGGGCGCTGATCCCAATGCGTTTCGCTCCGCGCGCTAGAGGTAATCCGACGGGCGCGCGACGGCTCCGCGGCGCGTTCGACGGAGAGCAAGAGGTGGGGTAGCGCGAGGCGCGGAGTGGCGGGGAGGCAGCAGCCGGTGAGTGCTTGTCTGCAGTTGAGTGCGGAGGTAGTGGCCGTGGTCTGTCGAGAGGGAGAATGGTTGGAGATAAGACGTCGGGGCGTGTGTGTGTGTGCGAGTGTGGCGGGAGCAATGGTGCGAGTGCGTTGGTGCGAATTCGATAACATAGGTGCGATGTTGCGAGGACAATAGTGCGTTTGCGTTGGTGCTGGTACCATGGTCTTGGAACGATGATACAGGTGCGATGGGTAGTGGGGATGCGAAAGTCAGGATCCGATGGAGCGGGTGCAATGATGCAGGAGGGTGGTCTGGATGGGGTGGTATGGGTACGATGGTGCGGGAGCAATGAAACGGGTGCGAGGGTGTGGGTGCGATGGAGTGGGGGCGATGGTATGGGTTCAATGGTGCGCGTGCAATGGTGCCCGCGCAATGGTGCGCGTGTGATGGTATGGATGCGACGATGCGGGTGGTGTGGGTGCGATGATGCGGGGGTGACGGGGCGGAAACGATGGGGCAATGGGAAGATGGACTAAAATGGTGAGATAGAAATGGTAGGTTGGTGACAGAAATGATGAGAATGAAACGCAAGGGCAGGAACAGGAGGGCCGAGGCGGGTTGCTGGGACGGTGGGGCGGAAACTGCTTATACATTGGAGCCGGTGCAGGAGTGAAGCGTTGGTAATTGAGTGCAAATGTAGTGACGGTGTAATTGCAGTTGCGAAGAAGTGTCGGGGCGTCTCAACGAAGGCTCAGGCTGATGCAAGATCCGGACAGGTAGAATCTGCGGGCGAGTCGGCGAGGAGTGGGGTGGGGGGTGGGGGGTATCGTGGCGTCGGGCAAAGTTCAAAGAGGTGGCTCGGGCTCAGAGGTGAAGGGCCCGTGTGGCGCGTGTGTGTAGTTGGTGAAGGCCTGGGGTGGGTGTCGAGCGAAGGGAGGTGGTATGAAGGAAAAACATAGTTGCCTTGTCGAAGATGATAGGTTTCGGGGAAAGAATAGCAACGGAATCCGGAAAGTCCTGGAAATGGAAACAGTAAAGGTTCCATCTAGAATAAAGGCCCGAGTGACATGAAAATGGCGAAGGAATCGGAAGAAAACGAAAATATGATAAAATTATTGTAGATAAGAAGGCAAAATTAACCAACAACGATCAAAGTCTCGGCGGATCTCTTATTTACGTCGTGTAAATTTTTTAAACTTTTAAGTTAATTCGAACTTAGAGTAAAATCAGCATTTCTGAGGTATGACCCTCCACCTCATATGGAAGATACCCTTGTCTCACGTCGTATTTACCGATCAGGAATGATCCTGTAGAGAGGCACGGTATAGAATCGTTGACGTTGGGTCAAGGTACAGGCCTTTATTAAAATTGATATTATCAGCGCATTTTTCGTGTAATTTACCTGAACGTGGTGTTCCACGCGTGAATCTTACTACTCTCCGTGCGGAGCATGAAAGATAGATTCGTACTTCGGATTCTCTGGATCAGTCTCACAGATATCGTGACTGTGGTGAAAGCCTACGAGTTATTTTTTTGTGAGATTGCTTTGAGGGCATTTAGAAACGTATTTGGCGAGGTTTGGATTAGTGGGAGCGAAAGGTACGGGGTGAAGAAAGACAGACACTGGCGAAAAAGGGAAAATAGGGGCAACAAGAGCCATGAATGGACAAAGAGAAGGAAAGAGGTTCAAGGAGAGACAAAAGGGGTGTGAAAAAAAGCGACCGAAAGGGAGGGCGAAAAGAGGGATGACGGTGGAGCAAAGGCAGCGAAGGGGTGGGACGATCGGGGGTGAAGGCGGGGTGAAAGTGCAGGTGGAGAGGAGTGAAGGGGTACCGGCACTCGGCATGCAGGCGACGCATGCTTCGGCAAACAGTCTCTCCCCGTGTGCAGCCAGTCCTCGGTTCCGCTGGGCGTGTGTACGCGATGGCTTTGCTGTAGCGGGGAGCTGCTGCAACCGCAGACCACAAGTTGTGCGTGCTCTGAAGGGGTCTCATTCTGGGCAAGGTTGCTAACGAATTTCACTTGGAAGAAGACCAGTTTGCTGTTGAATCGTCGGTAACATTGCGAAAAACGTGATGTTGCTTGTGCAATCACGATAACAACATAACGTACACTGTCGTTCAACATCAGACCCTCACACAACGGGAAATTATAAACGACTTGCACAATTCCCTGTCGTGTGAGGTCACTTAATTGGTAAGGAGTATTACAGTGTTTTTAAACAAAATATGTCAGGAAAAAAGAGCAAAAATAAATAATAGTTTCAAATAGTTTCACATTAATATAGACGGAATATTGCAAACAAATAAATCTTTATATGATGAGATACAAGACTAGTATTGAAGTTTTTTCAACTTCACTTAAATATAATATATGATCTTAAAAAATCATAAAAATAGTATCTGGGATTCTTCATTCACACATCATCGTTCATTTACAATTTTATCGCACTGACACATCGTATTTACATTACTGAAGTAGATTGTACTTAATGAACAATATTTTGGAAAAAAAAATGTTCTCCATTTTTCCTCAAGCTCAATGATCAATCGCTCTCAGTTTCTTTTGTGCGGTCTTCTTTGACGCCAATATCTTGTCGAACTACAATAGATCTCAAAAGTCAATACAATACACATAAGCAGCGTATTTGTATTTCATGGAAAAACGTTTATTTTTTCTTTTCTCTGGTTATAAATGATAGTAAAAAATACAAAAGGAAGAAATACAATGATAAAAACCACTCCAATCAAACAATCTATTTTACCCGTGCCAGAAAATTACTGAAAACGAATGAAATACTCAGTGAAACAAAGAGGAAGAAAATTGAGAGCGATGTTCAAGGGAAGAGTTAAAGAGATAGCGAGTTCCTGGAGGCGACCCAGGGTTCTTAGCTTTAATGTGTCGTTTCTCATTGCGTCTTTGGTTAAATCACTGGCTAGGCCTCCCCTCTGCTTCGTCGACAGCGAGCAGATTTACCACTCTTCCCCGACTCAGCTATGCGCATCCCATTTGTCCTGTTCTCCGCCCCCTTCTCCTCTCCACCCGCATCACTGTTTCGTGTTTCTTCCTCCCTGTTAACGCTGTTTGTTTCGTCTGTTCTGCGCATTAACTTGCCTGTGTTCAGCCATTGCAGTTCGACCCTGTCGGCTCCGCACGTCACCTCTCGCATTGCCACAGAATTACCTCTCCTTCTGCTCTACCGTTCCTCTCCTTCACTCCTCGCCAATGCCCGTTGCCTCGCCTTCTTCGCCTCTCATCCTTCGTCCTCCCCGCTCTCATCGTTCTCCACGCATTTTCTCCCTTTGCCCTCTTCGATTGATTGATTGTTAGTGATTCCGGACTCTACAACGGCAAATATCGTTAGTCTCATAAGTGTAGTGCAAAATTTATTCCCTCGGGAGGTGGCAGTTGTCTTCCCTCGTTGAATGGCGAGATCCGTAACCAACCTACAGTCGGATAGCTAGGTTTTCCCTAACAGGTATCTCCCACAAGCGAGGCACCGCCCTAACCGAAGCTCGAACAAGTTCGAAGCTCTCGACCGGTTTTCCCACATGTGTGGTAGAGTAGTGGATGCTAGTGAAAGGGTATATAAGAAGGGGGTAAAGATAGAACAAGGAATAGGATGGAAAAATCGCGCGCGCATCGTGACCTGTTTGTTAGGTTACTACTTCGGCATTCACGTAGTGTTGATCAGAGAAACCACGGAAAATTACTGATCAGAAAGGCCGGCCGCTAGAATTCTGGATAAGACAGCGGTTGAATTCGACCGATCTGATAAACTAGAGTCGAAAATCTTGGCAACGTCGTGACTCAAACCTAAGACCTGCCGGTCGGAGGCACTGCAGTGAAATCAGTTGATGCCCTAAACCACCTCTCCTGGTTCCCTTTCCGGCCTGCTCACATCCCCTCCCCCGCAATGCCCCGCCTCGATTGGTTGCCGTCACCTCTCCGACCGACCAGTCCCCCCTCCTCTCTTGACCCCCCCTCCCCACCAGTATTTGTACGACCAAAACAGCTTCCCTTGCGCCATGTTGAAACGGCTCGTCCTGTAACATTGGTTAGTTTCCCTTCCTTCCGCTTCCGCCGTCTCATTCCTCTCCCCGATTCATTGCATATCGCCCCGCTCTCCCTTCGCTCTCCCAGCTATCCTCGCAGCGAGCGGTCGTGGAACCGGAAACGAATTAAACGCGATTTCCGGGCGAGACACGAGATTGAAAGCGATGAAAAAAGCCCGCGTCAATCTCTGGAGACAGTCTTGGTCCCTGCATTCTTCGATTTCGCTGCAAATACACAGCCAATACTACAGGGAGCTCTTGAAAGACTATGCGTCGGATATATAAATATGCAGGAGAGTGAATTGAAAAGAATGCGAGAAATGAAACTGTACTAGATTTCTAAACATAAAATCGAAGTAATGGAAAGAACAATATAGTGGAGTAATGGCATTTAATTTGTGTTACTTGCGAAACACAATTAACGCATAATAAAAAATTTATTTAAACATTTAGGAAATAGGATAACATCAATATTGGAAAAAATATTAAGACTACATTCAACGAGATAAAAAACAACAAACACACAAACAAATAAGAAAATAATGACTATAACTGCACTTTATATAGAAAGTTGAAATGTCATCAGAGTGGTACTAGTGGTACTACAGAATGAAAAAAACTTGTACTTGTTAGCTTCCTATTTTCTTTAATTCGGTCTACCTTTTTTGGATTTTCCGCACCCTTTTCCGTGATGCTGTCAATCGTAAAAAGACTATAAATCAATCTTCCATTTATTTCCTATTGCTCTCCTGCCTTGTCTTATACGTGATTTTTATTTTTCATCGTATTTTACGGAGATGTCATTTACTTAATAGATACGTTTGTTTTTTAATCGACTTCTTTCCGAATATAAAATATTTATAATACTCATACCAGAGATGATCATAGCTTATCTCAATATTATATTTTAAATTCAATTTACATGAACATTTTTCAAAATCTGAGTAGTTTTTCGTAAGTACGACTCATTTGTCTTAGTTGATTCTTAAAAATTTTCCAAAAATTCATAAATAAGGTTTTGTTTTGCACAGTTTTACATTTTAAACAATGTATTTCAAAGTTTTTTTTAAAGATAAAACATTACACTAAATTCTATGGCCCAAGTGCCATTTTTATGAAAACTTTTGAAGTTTTTTACGTTATTGATATGCATATTTTACATCTCCTGCATTTCGTTTCTTAAAAAGTGTTTTTGAAAAATGAGTGAAGAATTAGTAGAACACGATTTGCATTATTATTCTATTAAGGAAGCTTTCCAAATAATAAGAAAATAAGGTAATATTATAAATGTACCCTTATTTATTTTCGAGCTGAGCATGGTGCCCTCGGCGAGTATTTTCATGTCAAAAGGTTTTATTTGTGCTGTACAAGTTCATAATAAAAATAAATTTTAAACATTTTTCAATTGCCTCGTCCATTTTAGCGTAGAAAGTGCAAAATTGTCGATTAAACCACTTTCTATTTTTTGTTCATAACAAAATTATCATCAATGTCATGCATCAATTCGTAACGATTCGCGCAAAAGCTGGAGAGTAGAGTAATTTACAGCGATTCACCATTATACTCATAGGTTCTTTGATAACACCAAAAACACGTATTTTCTGGAATTCTTTCAGAATATTCTAGAAGGAATCGAAAAAGAACTTATACCAATGAATATGACTTGTCGAGAGAAGTTGAATGAGCAATTGATCATGGATGCCTTAAAATGACCAAAACGCTTCTTCGTTTCGTAAAAATAAAAGTGTTTCTTAGAGAAATCTCTTAGAATATTCCCAGTAAATTCGCAAAAAAGTGATCAGTTCTTCACCAGAAGACTGAGACGCTTTGAATGACACATTTGTCTCGATTGGTGAAGCGGAAATGGTATAACCATAAGTCACGGTCAGCTGAGAGAATGTAGGCTACTCGATAACTATACAAGAATTACGAAACCCCTCCAAATAATGCAAAAAAGCATCCGCTGTTGTAGTAGCACCAGTCCTTTCCCTTTCCTTCCATCGTCTTGTTATTTCATTATCAGAGTGTGTGACATTCAATCGTCCCTTGTTAGCCCAGGGAGCAGCCGAGGCGACAGGCTAAGGCGCGGGTAGGGCCACTTGAACCGGCAGTCGAGGCGATGCTAGGCGGGGCGCGGGGGCGACCGCAGGACGACGGGCTGCTTCCGGGGCGGTCGATAAGTCGCCGTTTGTTGATGGTGTCCCCGCGCGCCGAGTGTTTAGACAGGCCTTGACGCGTGTTGGGTGAAATCGCGGCCACCCGCCCTGCGCCGTCCTCAGGCGCCCTCCTCGAAGAGGACGAGGACGAGGACGAGGACGAGGACGAGAGGGCTTTATTTATTTTGCGTTAGCTCTGCGCAACTCTAGAGATCACCTCTTCACAGGTGGAGTTGACTAAAGGGTACACAAAATTTAATGGAACCAATGTTCATGTAGCAACAAAAGCTGCTGTTCTAGAGAGTAACAAAAATATGTTATTTTCTTTTTAATGGGGCTATTACCTTCGTTAAATTTAGGCTTAACTCAACCCTTACTCGCAGAGTAATGAAGGTTGGGTCATTTGGAAAAGGAGAATGAAGTCAACACCTGCCCAAAATGTGGGATTGGGAAGAGGTTGGCGAAGGAAACATCACGCGAGGTCTTTGATCCGCACTTCAAGCACTGGTATCAATCTGGAAGTGATTTGTGTAAACCACCGAAATGACCAATCAGAACAACCGCCCACTATAATTCTCTTCTAGGCTGTGGCAGACCACGACTCAATTACATAGCTCGAGTCCGGTATCAATATCTCGAAGTCAAAACCTCTCGAACAAGTGGCGAACTTGCAATCATACCTATTGCATCCGATAACAAAACATTTAGTGAAAAATTGAAATTCTTACATTTTATATTGCTAAAATTTTAATCTACCTTCAGAATTATATTGCTAAATTAATCTTCTATTACTATAACTAATATTCTCCCCGTAAACTAAAGGGAATATTTCCAAAAGATGAAAAAACTTGAAAAGAAAGGACTATCGATGATAAAAATGATAAAAAAATAAGAACGTATTGAATGTTGACAGAGTAAATATCATCATTAATGTATACAATTTAGTAAGTTAATTTAGACTATTTCTTTTGAACCAAAATGCTCAAGTCCAGTTGTGTAATAAGCCGTAACGTCTAAATGGAATTAACATAACGTCTCTGAAAATAATTTATTAATTTCAATCGATTGTACTTTCCAAAGTTTCATAATTTCACGGAAGCGTTGAAAAGCTCATGATTTACAATAATAGATATTGTGAACTAGAGGAACCGTAGTTGGGATACATAGTTTTTCCAATGCTAATTAGAATGCATGAATTCAATAAACGTTTTTGGTCTAGATGACTAACTTCAATCCTGATTGATATATCAACATTTAGCTTCTGGTGGATCGGATCTCGATTGAAAATTGGCTTCATTGCAGGCAGATATACAGATTCCATTAGTATGAACTAGTGTATTTTAATATTTAGCTTATTAATATACAAATGTTCGTTGAATGAGAAAAATAATCTATTTTTCTAAGAGATTATTCACATTATGAAGATGACAAAAATATAATTGAAATATGAAATGAAATAATGGTTTACGTACCCATTTGTTGATTCCAACAGATTTAAATGTGACCAAATCTTCTACATGCATTTACAACATCAACTGGCATTCAATTATTATTGGAGGCTTGAATTAGAGTGTGTTGTATGTTCACAAAATTTTCACCCATTGATTAAGAGAATTTGAAGCCTTTCGAATACCCACTTAATATAATAGGAGACTTTCTTTCCTGATGTTTTATAAAAATCCCTAACCAAGCGAGCATTAATTCTTCGACTTAAACTTTTACCTACATAACCTCAGAACTATTTTTCACGAAAAATTAAAGTTATAATTATCTTCGAAAATGCAAAACCTTATCAACAAAATATTCCAGATTTTGTAGTCAAGAATTACAGAGTGAACCTATTAATTTTATTGCGTCCACTCATTAAATATATCCATGATTTTATCCGTGAATGTCATTTACGCAAGGAATGTTCTTGAAATTGCGCTATCATTTTTCCAATGTAATTATTGCTGAAAATGTTGAATACAATTTCTGTTCATGATAATACTGATGATATAAAAGTAAATTTATTTTGTCTGGGTATTGGTGATGAAATTTAGAAATTTTGAAACAAGCAAAAAGATATGTTATTGTGGTGAATACTGCAATTTACACAGAGTAATGAGAGGAAAACAACAGTTATTTGTAGAACGTAGCGGGTATGCACGTCCGGCCACCGGTAGGATGTGGGAGAAATCGATGGGAAATGCTGACGGCTAGTCTATCTCACAGCCAGGCAAACCGATGTTCGTTTGCTGCGAGACGGAATGAAACTACCTATGTGCCAACAACGCTCGACAAATTAATAGAAAAAATTGTTTTGAAATGTTTAATCTCATCTACGAGTAATTTTATTCTTGAGTTTTATAGCTATCACAGAACGCTTGTATAAAAGTTCTAAAAGAAGAAAGACTTTCATACGTACTTCTATACATCTGTTTAATCAAAAAGTTGAAGTTTTACTAGTTCATAACACTGAGCGACTACAACTTCCCACCGAAAATGTTTTCTTAATTGGCAAGGTAAAGAAAACATAAATAAGAAGAGAATTTATGTTATTATATTTTGCATTTGTTTTATTTCACTTATTATTTTGACAAATTATGACATATTGATTAAAACCTTTGGATATATTTTCATGATTCTAAAGGTAATAAACCTAATTATTCCATAATTAGATCAGGATACTCCGATAAGTAGATTTATGAATATAGTCTTTACATTGAAATAAAAATCTGTCTCATTCAATATACTAAAGCTGTGAAAGAATTGAAATGTGATGAAATGTCATTATGTTATAGTTAAGAACGGAAAAAGAGAACGCCGATGGCAACAGCACTACGAATAGCAGCTGTCATTCGGTGTTAAAACGATTAATTATTGGGAGTGAATGGCGCGATAAAAGGGAAGCGGAAAGTGGTTGTGGAGAATAACGAATAATGAGTGAAGAATTTAAGATTGAAGGAGATTTTTGAATGGAATATATAACGGTGCATGAGGGCCAACTTAGAATCAGTTAAATGAAGCCTAGTCGAGCAATGTGAACAATAAGGTTGATTGACACTTCTAATCAGAGAGAAGAAGATGGTTGAGAGACATCTATTTCAGTAAAAATATGGTTCAATCATGCTGTTATAAAGGTAGAAGTTTCTTAAAAACTAATACCAAAGGTCGCACTAGGAATACATACGCGGAATGGCGCTGATGTCTGTGGGAATCTCGAATCTGCTGGATGGCTAAACCGCAATGCGCGGGAACTTCGAAGAGTGACAGTTGCTTGATACGCGATGAAGAGCCATCGACAAGCAGACGCTAATGGCAGACCGCGGCGGCAGAGAGCGTCTGGCTCTGAACGGAGTGGTCAATGGGTACGGCGGCGAGGGTGAGGACGTGGGCGAGGGTGAGAGGGATTGAGGGCGAGAGGGAGCAAAGGCGAGGGAGTGAGGGGAAGGGCGGGGGAGAGAGCGAGGGTGAGGGGGGAGGGGGGAGGGGGTGAGAGGGAGAGGGGGGCGAGGGCGAGGGGGGTCTGGGCGAGGGGGGTCAGGGAGACGGGGGTAGGGCGACGGGGGTCAGGGCGACGGCAAGGGGGGCGAGGGGAGGGCGAGGGGGGGCAGGGCGAGGGAGTGGTCGAGGGCGATTGTGAGAGCAACAGCGAGGGTGAGGCGGGGGCGAGGGCGAGGCGACGAAGGCGGCCGTCCGGGGTTCGGCGCCCGCCGCGGACAAAGCGGGCCCGGCCGCCAATCAGGGACGGACAAAGCCTGTTGTCGCAGAGCGAGTCGGGGCAGTAATCTTAACACGCGTCGCGTCGACGGGGCCGGCGCGGACAGCGTGAGCGGCGAGGCGTTGGGGGCGCAAGCTGGGTCGCGGGCGGTGGTGCAGGTGGGGGGGGTGAGGGCGTTGGCGAGGGCGCAGGCTTGCGGACTGTGGGCGCATGCAGAACCGCGCCCTGCCGGGCCGGGCAAACGCACTGCCCGGAATTACGGGTTAAAGCGGGAGGTAAGAGCATTAGGCGCCGGTGAGAAAGAGGGCGTGAAGATCGATTTGGGGAGACAGATTGATGGAATTTGAGGATGCGCGGGCCCAGCTAAGCCCTGGCACCGAGTTCGGGGTGCAGCGTCGGCCGATTGAGGAAGCGGCACTGCACGTGTGGGGGGTGGGAGAGATCCGGCCGGGGAGGACGCCGGACGCGGGAGGTCGGACAACGCGGTTGAATGGCGAACAATAGGAATTAATAAACAATTTAAATTTGAGAATAGGTTTCACTCTTTCTCACTTCACAAAGAACAAATATTGTGTGCCCAAAGAGATGAAAATGACGAGTTTAATATCATAGTAACAATCCTTTTAAAATTTGCAGATTACTTACATTTTTGATATTTCTCTGATTTTTTGTGTCGATAAATCTGTTACCAATTACGATATCTACGACCATATAACATTTAAACTTCCAGCAAAGGTCTCAGGTAATGATTCCATATGTGAGAGAAGATATCATCAAACCACAACGTTACAACTTAGCAGTAGTTAACATTTCAAATAACACGGACATGTTTAAATTAGAAGCGAAATGTGAAAGTGTATGAATTGCAAAGAATAGAGAAAACTAGAATATAAATTTTGTTTTAAGTGTTTTTATTTAAAAAAATCGAATTAAACATTTATATATAACTACGGCGTGATGACACCTTCTCTTCAATCTAATCGATGCCAAATATGAATACTCATACTTTCAGTACCTACAATAGGTGTCAGTCGAGGGAGGGAAGCAGGTGGGAGTTCGTAGATACGTTGATGGATTTTTTTTGTATTTCTGAGCGCTGCAACTGCTGTGGTCATTGTTCTCGTAGGAGTTCTCATTAGTGTATTCTATATTTAGCGAAGTAGTGGTGTTCCTTTCCCTACTGGGAACGGTTAGCGGGGTTTCCCTTTTCCATGTATCTACGACAGAAGGGAATCGTTCCAGCCGAGACAAACTCTAAGCTCCCAACAGTTCTCGCAACTTTTGTAGAAAGATTCTGTTCGTAAGTGTAAATGTGTAAGTCAAGAGGAGGGATAAGGATGAAGAAGGGAAGATCTCCCGGGGTCCGTGGCCCGAAGGTTAGGGTATTGCTTCGGCATTCACCTGGTGCGAATTAACTGATTAGCGTGATCGAATGAACTACGGAAAAATACGATCAGAGCTGCCACCACTAGACTTCTTCTCCACACAGCGGTCGGAGGCTAGACTTCGACCTCGCTAAGTAGCTAGTTTCGAAAATCACTATTATTATTATTATTATTATTATTATTATTATTATTATTATTATTATTATTATTATTATTATTATTATTATTATTTATGTGCAGTGGTGTGTAGTGCAGTAGTGTGAAGTTGAGGGACATGAGTGTGAAAAAACATTAAAAATCAGTGATCAGCAGTGTGGTGAAGTGAAGTGAAGTGAAGTGAAGTGTGGTGAGGTGGAGTGCTATGAGGGCTTACGCGGTGAAATGTTCATCTTAAATTGTAAAGTTTGTAAATTTTTGTATTTTGTGTATTTGTATATTTGTTAAATTCTGTAATGTTAAGTTAGCGTATTCTGTCACCAAGTTTCCGGCTAAGTAGCTAGTTTCGAAAATCACTATTATTATTATTATTATTATTATTATTATTATTATTATTATTATTATTATTATTATTATTATTTATGTGCAGTGGTGAGTAGTGCAGTACTGTGAAGTTGAGGGACATGAGTGTGAAAAAACACATTAAAAATCAGTGATCAGCAGTGTGGTGAAGTGAAGTGAAGTGTGGTGAGGTGGAGTGCTATGAGGACTTACGCAGTGAACTGTTCATGTTAAATTGTAAAGTTTGTAAATTTTTGTATTTTGTGTATTTGTATATTTGTTAAGTTCTGTAATGTTAAGTTAGTGTATTCTGTCACTAAGTTCCCGAACTTATTTGCAGAATTATTAATAAAAATAAATCTAAAATCTACCACCTTCTGGTCGTTGCATTGGGCATGGTTGTTGCCATTTTCACAGGAGAGGGAGTTGGCGAGGAGTTGGAGGGCGGTGCGGGGCGTGGCCGACAGGGCTGACCTCTGCGGCGACGAGCAGTCGCCGGTCGCTTCCAGTGCCACCGCCGCCCATTAGACTCCGATGGGCACCTCGCCGATGCTTTGCGGTACGCAGGCGCGGGACGCGAGGTTGCGGGAGGGGTCTGTGTGCCGCAGGGGTGCGGACGGGGCGCGAGCGAGGAGCGGGCTGTGAGAGGGCCGGGCAAGGACGGGGCGAGAGAGGGGCGTGTTACGGGTGTGATGCGGGGCGCATTGGGGGCGCGGGTGGGGCGTGAATGGGGCGCGGGCGGGGCGCGGGCGGGAGGGGGTTGGAGGGGGCGGGGGCGGGGCGGGGGCGGGGAGGGGCAGGGCGGGTGGCACTCGGGTGGTGCGCGGGGGGACGGAGAAATGAACAAGTGAAGAGAAGAAGTTGGTGATTTTAGGGTTCTACCTGAGCGAAGGAAAATTATTGTCAAAATGGGAAGAGAACCTTTTCAAGGGAAGGAGTGCGGACTATCATGAGGATTCAAGACTATAAATGCAATGGCAGCGATCACATACAAGGGTCCAGAACAAAGCAAAATTCTCGTTTTTGCAATATCATTTGCGGTTCATTAAGGATATATGTTTTATCATTAAGTATTTATTTCTTTTAAAAATCAGACAGTGTACTACTCATATTTTTAATTTTCACGCGATAGTGCACAAATGATACAGCGTTGACGGAGTTATAAAAGTGTCAAGCAATATTTAATTGCCGGGGCAGATGAAGTTGACTTCGCCGCGTGGGTCACAGAAACACTAGTTTCAGGGAATGCTTATTTACATGCTCTAAGACCTCACGACGGTGCCGTTCATTATTTTATATAAAGATGTTTATAAAAATAATGTAAATACCAGTGAAGAAGACATATAAAACACAACATTTATACTAGGTTTTTAACGATCTTTGACTACAAATGATTAATAAGCGTCACTTCTTGTTCTGGAAAACATAACAACTCAATTTAAGGTCTTTTACGAAAACGAACATGGAGTTTACCTAATAGCTTTTCCGTATCGTAAGCTCAAATACAACGCCCGCCCTAAGTACGCACTTCACGTCAATGTCTACTCCGCCAGCGCCTGCAGTTTGCGCCGCCGAACCAAATCCGCCCCTGATTACGCGCGCGCATTCACTATCCTCCCTCGCGGCGCCGACCGCACGGGCTATCGCGCCCCGCCCCCTTGGCGCACGCCTCGGCCCCGCGGCCCCCGTGGCCCCGCCACCCGCGAAGCTCACACCGCGTCTCCGCTGCCTCCATCCCCGCCGGCGCGGTCGGTTTCCACCCCTTCTCTGACCCGCCGCCCCCGCTGCCCTCCATCGCCCCTCTCTCGCCAGGAACAAAGGCGATTCCTTCACCACCTTCGCTTTTCTAGCATATCTCGCAGTGTAGTGCCCCATACATGTGTGTGTATGTGTATGTTTGTAAGTGTATCTATATGTATCTCTCTCTCTCTCTCTCTCTCTATCTCTCTCTCTCTCTCTCTCTCTCTCTCTATATATATATATATATATATATATATATATATATATATATATATATATATATATATAATCATTGATCTCAATTTCATATACGTTCTGTTTGTTAATATAACTGATAAATTAAGAGGATGGCTTCTAAAAATTTTGTTGTGAATTATTAGTATTATTGATTAATAGACTTATAAGAGCAAATGAATATAAACCGATCTTGTTTCAAATTTCGTTTGAATTACTGATATGTAACAAATTGTGTTGACAGAACAAAAACTTCTTGAATCAAGGTAAGCACACATGTTGGAGTAAACACTCATAGACTTGTGTATACGCCACGGTTTGCCGCCGCTTGGGGCATAATGTACTTTTCGAGTTGGTAAATAAATGCTTCTATATTACATAAATATTATTTCTTCGAATTTTATAAAGAGATCTCGCAGTGACCGCCGCTCGCCTACACCTACCCTCATCCATACAACTCTCCGTCTCCCTCGCGGCGCCGGCCCACCTGGATGGTCGCAACGTCTCTCCTGCCACCAACATTCCCCCAATGCTCACCTCAGCACCCTCTACCACCCACACCCCTCGCCAGACCAACTATTCTCCAGCCCTTTTATCGCCCTCGAAAAAGCCTTAATACCACCCCATCACCGTCCCCACCTCGTCACGCCCACGCTGCACGCTCGGTTGAGCGTCGCGCCTCCCCACCGCCGCCACCGCAACCGCCCGAGCTGTATCGCGGCTGGCGACCGAGCAGCGGCCCGGCTTCGCAACGCGAATCCGTGCAGCGCTCGCCGGCCAGACAGGGGATCAATGCAGGTAGCGACCGCTTTCCTCGACGCTTCCAATAGCCCTTGCCGCGTCCTCGTTCGCTCTTGTCTGCCCTTTTGATGCGTTGCCATCACAACACTAGCTCTTCATCGCTGGCTACTAGATTCCGAATACTCGACACGAATTTGCGATCATGGCTGCAAGTGGAATTAACGATGGTCACCCCATATGATGATGCTCAGGAATAGATAATTTCTGCTTGAAGTGAGATTGAATGTCAGTCCTTATAGTCGTAGTACTTAAGCTACGATAGATTGATGTTAGAAAATTCATAAAAACTATTACATACACTGATGGGGTTGCTTGAGATGGAGTGATGACCATTCTACGTACAATTACCAATAATGAATCCAGATGGAATAGCAAGATAGGAAAAACTGGTTTGTGATAAGTATTTTTGTCAAAGAAAACATTTGCATGAATGATGAAAATGAGCAAAATGGAATGGCCCACACATTGTAGGCTAATGGAATTAAATAGGACATATCTTTAGAAACAAATGTAACCAAGATGGCTAGCAGAGCGAATATAGCAGATATTACTACGTAAGTTGGCTTGCCACGATGTGGAAATATCTGATTCAACCGAGATCCCAGCCCGGGACATTGTCACCCACGCAGATTCTCTATCTGACTGAAGTATTCACTTTCTATTAATTGTCACAAATTTAATGTTTCTTACCATAGCTCTGCTGGTGAGAACACCTTCTGAAATGATTAGTCATAAATTATAGTCACTAAATGTTTGAAAATTATATACAAGTAGTACGTACGTAACTTTCAATAGAAATAATTAAACATGATTACACAATTTTTAGATAGCGCTTCTTTGTTATTCTGAAAGCCATTTACATATCTAGTATCATTTCAAAGTCGTAACACCCGAAACTCATCTTTTCCCTTCAAGACAAGTAAGTTTCCGGACCATACTCAATTCCCTGAAACGGTCTATCACCGTAATGCCCCAAGCATGGAAAATACAAGCACAGCAAACACGAAACGGAGCGAAGTTAGGCCGCCATCGAGCAGGGCGACGCATCTGGTATTCTCCGGAAGAGTCCGCCTCAGATTCCCTCCCGTCCTCGTGTCGAACTTGGCGAGACGGGGACGTCAGCAAACACACCCGCTGCGGCAAGACCTCCCAAGCAAGCGGGGGGGGGGGGATGGCGGCGCGTCTTGGAGCCGCAGGCGATGCCATGCGACAGTACCCCCTTCGTCTCCCACCCCGCCACGCCCCACGGCAGTTGCGCATTACTACACAGTTGCGCATTACTACACATCGCCAAGTTGAAGATGAGACGCCGCTGCGTCGGGGCGGGTGACGTCTCGGCAGCCTGTGGATCTCCAATCCACAGACGCTCTGGCGTGTCGACCGCCTGCTCTGCTCCGGGCTGCTGTTTGTTCGGCCATTTTGAACCTTACGTACTCGCTCGCTCCTCCGACTCCACTACCTTACTTCAGCGTTGCTCACTCGGTTGATCCGACCATGCCTGGTAGATCCCAGGGACCCACGCCTGCTCATTTGTTGTAACGTCACATATTTTTTCGCAGGTAACAACGCGATCAGTTGCTTCCCCTTTTCTCACTCGAACGATCCGACATTGTCTACTAGTTCTAGATGGCCACCGCCTTCTAAATTCCCTGGACGTCACTATCTCTCAAATGTTCCATCCAGGAATTCGCTTTCACTTTTCTCATTTTACCACTCCAAATATTACCACTAGTTCAATTCAACCGCTCTCTTTTCACTTACCTCGAACTCACGTACTGTCTTACCCTATCCAAGTCGGGGCTCCCTTTTAATTTCCTTACTTTCCGCCACGACCCTGCCCACTAGTTGAATGGGTCCCCCACCTTCTCAGTTGCGTAGACCTCATGACTCTCTCACTAGATCCAACACGGGACATGCATTCACTTTGCTCTTTCGCTCCGTTTTCTACTTCAATGCGACCCCCGCCTCCTCAGTTGTCTCATACATTCTCTTACCCACTTTAAGACGGACTTGCTTCAATTTTGCTTACTCCACCGCTCCGGTCCTGCTCACTACCTCCCTGTGCACCAAGCCTGCTCCGGTGTTTGGACCTCACCCACTCATTCTCTCGATCTGATCCCGCCCTTTTGTGTCGACATTGCTCACTGCGCCACTTCGCCACTGTCCACCAGTTCTGACTCCCGCCTACACACTCGTCCTTTCTGCACGATCCATTATCCCTCTTCGTGTCCCGCCTCTTCACTCGCTTCGACCCTACTTGTCCTCTCGCTTCCGATCTCATTTAGTAGCAACCCTCTCACGCACGTTCTACAGACACTACAAACATTACGTGTATGGATAATTCTTTTTCGAAAAACACGTTTCTATTTCTTGATGTATTGAAAAAAGAAGGAAGTTTTCTGAACTACGTCAATAAACAAAACTAGATGCGTGTGTTTCTTTCAAAATAACACTAAAACATGTTAAACAATTTTTCACAAATAATGATAAGCAACTGAGGAAAAAGTGGGGTTGTGACTCAAAAGGTTATTAAAATTTACACAAATATTTGATGCAACCCGCACTGCATTTACGACGCGCGTATTGCATTTACGTACGCACTGCATTTACGATTTTCATATGTATTAGAACTTGCGTTGAAACTGTGCGGGTTGGGGTTGTACGGGGTGGGGCTGACAAAGTCAGCGAGGGGCAGGAACGAGGGTGGGGCACGGCAGGAGAAGATGATAAAGAGAGCAAGTCGGAGTAGTGAAGCTTAGCGGGGAAAGTGGGACGGGGCTGTTGGGGTGGAGAGTGGAGGGCATTGGCAAGGCAGGGTAGTAAATAAAATGGATTCTATTTGACACTATAAATAGAACTCATTCCTTTTCCTGTTAAATGATTATGATAAATAAGTACCCGTTTTATGCAGCTCAAAGGCCAAAATCTCTCTTTTTCAATTGCACCTTTGGCAACGTTTTGATTATTTAACATTCCTAAGTGGCATTGCAATGCGCGACATAGTATGATGACATAAACATGTGGTATCTTCATAAGTAATCATTTTGGTAACATAATTATCACCTTTCCTGTTACCTTATTATACACAACTAGGTGACCCGGCGAACTCTGTTCCGCCTTAACTGCCGGTCCCATCTTTTTTCTCGCGTCGCACTCACTGTGAGAAACTGTACTACCCTTGTTGCACTGCGTACGTGCAAAAACGTGCGTTCTCACACAGGAACGCTGTCGAACGGGATAAACAGTATCCTATGTCCGTCTCCTGGCTCTACGCTTCCTGCTCACCAAATCGGTACAGCCGTTCTTGAGTTATAAATAGTGTAACTAACACGACTATATATAGATATAACGGCGAACGAAAGGCGGCTATCATTATCGCCTTCTGTTATCAGTGCGACGTTACAACAATGGGTTACAACAGGCAACAATGACCGCTAACATGCGAAATCACGCGAAAACGTGCGAAAACGTGCAAAACGTGCGTTCTCACACAGGAACGCTGTCGAACGGGATAAACAGTATCCTATGTCCGTCTCCTGGCTCTAAGCTTCCTGCTCACCAATTTTCAGCCAAATCGGTACAGCCGTTCTTGAGTTATAAATAGTGTAACTAACACGACTTTCTTTTATATATATAGATTTACCCCTCTTAGAACCTCGTTGAACTTAGGAATGGTAACCGTCAATCACATGGCTCCCACAAGTTCATGAGCTCAGTCCCGAGTACACTGGCTACAGAAACATTTATGTAAATCATTCCAATCAATTGAATTGAAAAATGTAGCTCGCTTAAATGAAAAGACTAATAAATCACCTAGTTTCTTCAGATACAATATAAAACGTTTTATTCTAAATTTATGTTTACTTTTAGAAGCTTTTTTTAATAAAAACTTTTGATTTTATTGTAATTCATTAAAATATTCCATTTTTTAATATTCGAGTTTATTTGCAAAGTATAATATTTGTTCAACAAGTTTTTAAAAAACTGATTATAAGGGAACGAAATACGCATGTGAGTGAGAGTTAAATGTAAGATAATGTTCCATTCAAATAACTGCAATTGTTAAGTTTAGTTATCGTATGACTTCTTTGAAGGGGGACCAGCAAAAGCGACTGTTCCACTTTTACGGGTCGGACCGGGTTTCTTGGCTACATTACTAATGTAACTTTTTAAATCGTAACATAAATGCCTGAATAATAACAAAGATTTCAAGCAGAATGATAGTGATGCATGATGATGATTACTGAGATGGTCTGGAATGCAATTCAGAAGAAACGAGAGAACCCCAAAGCGGGTAGGTCGTTTGTGCATCACAAAAGAAAAAAAAAAACAAACAAAAAAAAAACAAAAAAAACAACAAACAAACAAACAAACAAACAAACAAAAACAAAACATGGAGAGATCAGATTTTAAACCCTGCTATTCAGATGTGAAAGACGAGCTGTGACAAAACAGAGCAAGTAAAAAAAAATCACAAAAATACTTTTTTTACTGAAACTTAATTTCAAAAACATGAATAAAGAAACAATACTAAAATCATTCGTATACACATTTATTAATTGACGGTTAACATCACCAGCCATCACCGCATCGTCACCCAATACATCACAGTGAATCGTTACCGTCCACAGTCTCACACGGGCGCCGGCTTGTAAAGTTCTACAGCTCGTAAAAGGACATACTAAAAAATAAAGGGCTATGAAGCGGTCAAAACAAGTTAAAAAGGTGCGCGGGCGGGTGATTGCGAAGGGTGGAGGCGCCGGCTGTAAAGCGCTGGGAAATCTTCACCTGCCCTCGCCTGACCACCCCCGTTGCAGGGAGAGGAGATAATTCTGAATTTGCAATGTATAAGAAAGCATTTTATCCCCAAAAAATAAGGAAAAAAGTACACATGTGTTTGAATCGGGTGTTGATGTGATGCCATTTAAAATTTTCATGTTTCTCGCCCTTTGATTAGTGCAACGTGAGAAAGAGCTGAGCAATTTGAGGCAATTTGAATAATAATTTCCCGTGCTGCTAAACGTTTGAAGTTAAAATGGTATTTATGAATGGTGTGGGTTGATCAGTCGTGTTCTTAGTGAGTACACTCATAAAAAGTAAGTATAATTTCACAAACATATTATTACATATTAAACATATTATAATAAATACTATAATTAATGATATTTTTAGAGAATCGTTAGGTACCAACGAATAAAGATGTATCATTATCAGGTGATATTAATTTATTTGACCATAGTTTCGTAGCAAGCCCCTCGGGTGGCTAACTAATTCATTAATTTCATTAAAGTCATTTCAAATAACGACATGCTGTGGTTAAGTGTTCTTGAATAAAAATTCAGGTCAATATAGTGGCAGCATGAGGAACTACAAACCATTTTCACCTAGTGGCGGAACCTAGCGACAGAGAACCAAGTCATTGACGACTTCAAACGTATTTCAAGTTATCAACTTGTGAAGAAAATAAAAAAAATACATGAAATACACTTCCTCTGTCCTGCAGTTCCCAAAGAATGCTTATTTATGCCATTTTATTGCATACTTTCCTCTATTTAAAAAAATTGCAATTCTTAGCAAAATAATGTCTGTACAGTGAGATTTTCGCACACTGGTCACTACATTTTGGCCTCGTGAGGTCTGCTAAGGCCATGCGGGCCATGTGTGGCAGTGGGATGACGCCACATGCATTTTCCCAGCGTCCGCCACGAGGGCCACTGCTGTTGTTGAATGTGCAGCTGAAGTGTTTCTCCATCTAACCGTCAAAGCGCTGTTCTCGCGGTGGGAATATATTTGGAATAGCGTACGTGGGACGTCACGCGTGACCGCACTTGGACCGCCGATTGTAAGTCGGAGAAATGGTTCGTGCCTGCACAAATGGAAGGGTGTATTATTCGTAGTACTTGAAAATGATAATTGACAACATCGCGGACAGAGCTTAATAATCACCAAAGTTATATCAATATTATTTCCCTAACACTCTGACTGGGAGGTCCTAGGTTCGAGTCCTGACGGTGGCAGGATTTTCGACACTAGTTTATCAGCTAGGTCGAATTCAGTCACTGTCTGGAGGAGAATTCTAGCGGCCGGCTGCTCTGATCGGTAGTTTCCCGTGGTTTCTCCGATCAACATCAGGCGAATGCCGGAGCAGTACCCTGCCAAACGGGCCACGGACCGCGCGCGATCTGTCCTTCCTACTCCTTGACCTATCCTCTCCCCTTACACACACACTTACACTAACATGCACTACACTACCACATTCCGGGAGACCGGTCGGGAGCATAGAGCTTGTCCCGGCTGGGGCGGTGTCCCGCTGGTGGACGAGTCCTGGTTAGGGGAAAACCCCACTAGCGGACGGTAGGTCGGCGCCGGATCTCGCCATCCAGCGGGGGAAGATCACAGACATCTCCCGAGAACAAACACGCACTTCACTTACGGGACTAGTGACCAAAGCAATTGACGAGCCCGGAAACACGAAAAAATCAACCAATCCGTAACACTCCGTTGTATACTATCTTTAATGATATTTTGAGGGAATTTTTAGGTACCTACAAATAATCCGAAAACTATAATCATTACGTAAGCAAGACGAAAAAATATATCATTTTATGACCAAAAACTTCAAAAATCGTTGTAGATTCATCAGAACTATTTTCAATGCCGCTGAATCTAGATTCATGTTTTAGTTGACCCGAAGATCCTTCTGCCTTCCCAGTTAGCCAAATCTTTTTTTCTACACGTGGTCACAGCGGAGGGATGTCCGTGAATGCCAGATGCGCAGGAAATACCGCAAAATTTCAGTTAGATACATCTGGTCTCTGAATTCTATTGATCATTTTAATGAGACCTGGGATAATGCAACTGGCATACCAATTATAAATCTTATTTTATGAATAAAGTATACATCGTTTGGTGCACGTTTGGCACAAAAATCTTCAAAAGATGGCCCACTTGGATGGTATTTCTTCATTTATTATTCCTTTTGAATTGATGGCAAAGTAATATTTTGCCCAACACACGCCCAACTTATTCACCTCTACCCCGTACTCAACACTCCTCATTTAAGCTTCCAATATTCGACATTCCCTAAACAAACCTCATCTTACAATACTTACATAATGTATGTTTCTCCACTTTGTTCTACAGCACAACAATTGCATCTTAGTTATCTTAAAACGTTTCAAAATAGATCCATCATGATAAAAACTAAAGGATTCTGGTTTATACGCTATTAATGAATCCACAGAGATCTCCGTATTCGTACAGTAAACTCATTTATTGATCTTCTGCACTCTGCCTTCTTTCACGGTCGTTCAATTGCGCCGAACGTCTCATCTGTTCCAAGACGTACCTCCTCATCATTACTGAGCCTTTCTTAAAGTTCACGTGGCCGATCTCCTTCCTTAAACACGTTCTCCGTCCTGTTCTTGGTATTCACTGTTATTCATCATCCACCCTTCCCCCACCGCAGTAATAACCCTTCTCACTGTTGTTTGTCTAATTTCGCAGTACTTTAGATTTTCCTGCAATATTATATTATAAACAATTTCCTACAACACATGAAAACAAAAACTCCATATATGTTAAGTGTGACATGACTCTACAAGCCACAAAGGTTGTTTAGTGAAATCATTATAATAGTTATGGACATCATTAGGTCAATAAACAGGAAATCAACCGAGTCCTTTTTTTGCGTTATCGGCGGTGTGTTGTTCCAAACTTTTCTTAATACCAACATAACAAAAATCGTATCAACAAGAAAAAACATTTCTTGGAATAAGTATCTAATACATCATCAGCTGCAAATCATATTTTTCGATTTTTGAACATACCGCGAACTGTTCAATTCTTAACGGACGTCGTTCATTTAGAGTGACATTTTGTTCCTCAGTTTGGTAGCACTAAGTAGATAATAGTACAGCATTACGAAAAAGAAATAACTTGAATTTGCGTCTTACAAAGCTTCAGTTGCGCTAGAAGACCCTGAGTTGGATTGATTGATTGATTATTTCATGTTTCTGGGCACGTCAACGGCCATGGTCAGTCCCGTAAGTGTAGTGCATGTGTTGACATAGGAGATGACGAATCTTTCCTCGCTGGATGGCGGTATCCGGCGCCGACCTACTCGACTGATTGCGGGATTTTCCTTTATCAGGTACCTCCAACCAACGGAGCAACGCACCATTCGGGTCCAGCTCTAAGCTCCCGACTGGTCTAGAGATGGTATGGTAGTGTCGTGCATGGAAGTGGGAGTGTATGTAAGTAAGGGGAGAGGGCAGGACAAGGAAGAGGAAGTGAATGATTAAGTGCGGTCCGTTTGTCAGAGTACTGATCCGGTAATCGTCTAATGTTAAACGGGTCGTAACTAACGATACACAGAAAACTACTGATCAGGACAGCCGACCTAGAATTCTCCTCAAAGCGTCTACCAATCAGAGCAGCGATTGAATTCGACATAGGTACTGCCGATTTTATGTGCCAAAAATCCTACCACTATTCCCAAAAATCTCTCAGTCAAAGACACTGCAGTGACATCAGTTGATGCCCTGAGCCACTTCAGCTGCTGCGGTACTTGGTCACCTAGTGTTAAACTACCGATACACAGAAAACTACTGATCAGGGCAGCGGACCTAAAATTCTCCTCAGAGCTTCTACCAATCAGAGCAGCGATTGAATTCGACATAGCTACTGCCGAATTCATGTGCCAAAAATCCTACCACTATTCCTAAGATCTCTCGGTCAGAGACACTGCAGTGACATCAGTTGATGCCCTGAGCCACCTCAGTCGATGCGGCAGTCGGACGTAGCAGCTTCAGCGGACTGCAGGACGCGAAAGGTGTCAAGAGAGTCACCGGATATCTGCAGAGGAAGGCGAAGTTGGCAGCGCTTCAGCCGCGGCAGCGCCGGGAGATTTTCTCTGGCGCGCTCGGGAGGAACTGCAGCCGTAATTGTCGTAATGAAAGGGAATTCGCAAACTAAAGCACTTCACCGCTCGCAGATGTGGCCTCTGAATGTCCCCGCTGCGGGGGAACTGGGTCGCTATTTAGACGGCGATGTTATCAGTTTCTCTAGTTAAGCGTACGGTTTAATAAAAATGTGTCGCGCACCGGAGAAGACAGAAAAGAGTGAGAAGGAAGAGTACAACACAAGTTTGAACGAAGTAGGAGTTTTGTCCTAAGAGAGCATATGCGTTTTTAAGGCAGAAGAGATTAAAGAAGAGGCAGACAATAAAACCAGATTAGAGGGTAAAATATTATAGTAGTTAAAACCCTGAACAATGTGTGAGGAAGTCTGTTTCCAGAAAAAAATCGGAATCATTAGATATATTTTTTCTTTGCCTGCGTTTCATTATTTGTTAATGTTGATGAAGTGAAACTACACAATCCACACTTACACAAAAATATACAATTATTATTTTATGTTAACTCGAAGTAAAAGTTAAGCACTGAAAAAAATACATTCCGTATTCATTTTTGATATTGCACGTTTCGAAAAGAATTTTGTGACAGCAAATACGCGGTACTTTTATTGTTATTCAGTATATTTTATATCTTTTAGTGCTTGTTTTGCATGGTAGTAAGTAGAAACGCACTAAAATTCATAAATCACATAAGATAATCGGAGTAAATATTTGAGAGAATGTTCAAGACACGAATATTTACGCCAAAATAACAAACAAAAATATGAAATTATCATTGATCAATAACGAATGGATATATTCCTATCAAATACGGAATAAAAATAGTTATTTTTTCTCCCTACCTAGCGTAGATGGAAACAAAGCAAAGTGCGAAAACGAGCAAACATTTCTGCTTAGTTGTTAATTTCTAGCAGGAGTTAAGCGTAGGTTCTTGAAAACCTGCCTAGGTTCTTGAAAACCTAAAATATGTTCGTGCTTTTCTCATTTTTATCATTACGATTCTATAAAACTTAAATTAGTGTCAAATACATGTTAGAATATGTATCTTACAGATGTTTCGCTGAGCAAATAGTTGAAGGTCGTAGCAAAAAAATTGTATTCTCTTTTCATTCTTCCAACTTCTTCCAACTTTCCTCAGCAAACTTCTGCTCGAGGAAATGACATCGTGCAGAATGTAAATTAGTGATGAAAGACTGTAATTTCAAAAGTATTAGGCGAAGAAATAGACCGTCCTATCTTTTTAATGATTAAAGTACTAGGAAACATAGTGCACAAGTTACGGAAGCAGTTTGCATTGTGGTATGAAAATAAAAAAAATATTGTAAACTATAATAAATATGTATGTAAAAGGAAATTATTTTTAAAAATAGCTATGAAAGAATAATTATTTATATAATTAATTTAACAACAGACTGTCGTAAGACACAGATCGGAATAACATAATGATACGAGAAAGAACGGGTGTCAGGCGTTCACGCGTCGAGGACCAAAGTCGAGAAGCATAAAACATGATACATAGTTGAGAAGCATGGTGAACTGAATATTTGAGTTATTATTTGGGTGAAATTATTAATAATATGTTATAAGTAACAAGCCAGCCTGGATAGCAGAGGTGGCTAAGAGCAAGAACCGACTCAGCGCATCGGTCCGAAGGGTCGCGGGTTCGAGTCTCGCCTTGGGCATGGTTGTTTGTCCCTTGACTTTGTATGTGTTGTCGCGGAGGGCCTCACGTTCTGCTGTCCCCACATCAGAGGAGCCCGCAAGAGTGTTGGTCTAGTGTATGGTCTAATATGCGTCCCATCGGGACGTAAAGGGTAACCGGCTGTTGGCTGGATAAAAGCCCTAGAAAAATAAAAGTAACAATGAAGATGGATCATTATAATTAAACATGAAATGATGAATCGAGTGTCGGAAAAACAAAGAACAGCAAGATGATGAAATAACTTCAGAAGTGCAAGGTGGCACGGAATGGCCTAATACTCGTATGTACTATCTACTGTGGTCACGATCCTAAACTCTCTGAGAAGGATACGTTACCCGAAATTCGAAGAAATGCACAAAATTGGTTTATTCTGAACACACAGATTCACAAAGAATTACA
This sequence comes from Teleogryllus occipitalis, assembly GCA_011170035.1. Taxonomy (NCBI): domain Eukaryota; kingdom Metazoa; phylum Arthropoda; class Insecta; order Orthoptera; family Gryllidae; genus Teleogryllus; species Teleogryllus occipitalis. Next base: position 44,920 of record BLKR01014778.1, on the reverse strand, counting down.
ATTTTAACCTCTTCACCAGCACATTAAGTCTAAGTAAAAATTTATTCTACAATCTGTCATCTCCACCGTGGTGAAGTGAGATAGGTGGCCGATCTCAGGACAGCGGCTGCTCCGGCTCGGTGATTGGCGGCAGGATGACGCCTGCATATTTTGTCCGCGCAGCCACGATGTCTCTCGCCCACAGTTCATTAAAGTTCATTCTCAGTGCGCCCGGAAATGCGGTCGTCGGCAGGCGAAATTTAGTTTATTTTGCGGGTGCGACAACTCAAACCTTACCTGTGAAGCGGCTGATTGTCTCAATTACTGGTAACTTTAATTTACATTACAATCTACCCGCCTAAACCTGGCGAGGGTGTACCGGTAAAGTACCATGAGACATAGTCGGGGTGGTCGGAGCGCTAGCAATCGCGTACTATAGAATACATGATGGAGCGCGGGATCGGGAAAGGTGGCTCAGGGCACCAGCTGATGTCACTGTAGTGCCTCTGACTGGGAAGTCCTAGTTCGAGTCCCGACTTTGACAGCTGTTTCGATACTAGTTAGATAGCTGGGTCGAGTTTAGCCGCTGTCTGGAGGAGAATTCTGGGGGCCCGCTCCTCTGATTGGTAGTTTTCCGTGGTTTCTCCGATCAATATCAGGCGAATGCCGTAGCAGTCCCCTAACAAACGGGCCACGGACCGCGCGCGGGCCTCTTCCTTATCCTATCCTCAACCGTACATAGATACACTTATGCTTACATGAATTACACTATTGCACATGTCGGAAACTTAGAGCTTGTCCCAGCTGGGGTGGTGCCTTGCTGGTGGGAGATACCTGGTTGGGAAACCCCGCTAACCGACGGTAGGTCGGCTTCAGGTCTTACCATACAGCGACGGGAGATCACATCCAACTCCCGAAAAAAACATACACTACACTAACTGGAATATTGAACTTAGCAGTTGACGCACCTGGAAACACTAATCAATGAAGCTGTGCATTGGCTGCCATTATTCAAAGCTGTCAGGTTGGAAAGCGCCGAAGCAACGTAGCTGAATTGAGAGCTCCAGAAAAGGCGGCCGTGCGCTGAAGAAGCCAAATCATGTCAGGTCGGCACAAGTTCCCTTCCAGCCTCCCCCTAGCCCTTTAGGGCTCTTCGCAGCCGATTTATACATTTCGAATTGGTGATTGTGTTGCGGGTGAAAGCACCCAATCACGGCAAGCCCTTCCTTCGGAAGAGAAATAAAGCCCGCTGTCTCATGTCGTAGCTTTACTGCTTGTAAAGATCCTCAAACCTAAACGACGTCTCTCATCTTATTTCACCTAATTACATATCTCGTGGTCCAAGTGATAAATTATGTCGCAGTTAGATTACGAAAGGAGCGTTGTGAAATTTTCGTGGTCAGATGGAAGAACAGGCCTGATGTTCTGAGCCTCGGCACGTAAAAAAGGCATAATTGAATTGAAATACCTTCGAAGTGGCATGTGATATTCACTGCCAGAGCACGGCGTTAAAAGTTCACCCCCGGACTTCTGAGAATTTCTTCTGCGCGGAGGTAAAATGTGGTTCGCAGCGGCGACGCGGCGCTCTCCCCAGTTAAGTCGGATGGGGGGTGGGGGTGCAAACCGCACCCTCCCTGAGCTCAGCTGGCCGTGACAAAGAAACGCAAGTAAAGGCTGACGCTGGTCCGCAGAGGCGTCCAGCACTCGAAATAATGAATAAAATTTAATAAATTCTACCTGTCGGCAATGTTGTATCACAGTATTAAAAAACAAACAATTAAACATTTTTCTTTACGTAATGGAAAATAAAGACCTGAGAAAAATAGCCCAAATTATGCTCGACAAAGTAATCTTTTGAAAATAATCCGATCCAAAAGCAGTTTGGCAGTTCTGAGAAGCCGGCAGATGAACAAACATTATTAAAATATTTTTATGAGTTTTTATATTAATTAAATTTATTGAAATCACATGACGGAATATTAAAATTGTAAAGAATTAAAAGGCCATATATTAAAAAATGCTGGAAAATGCAGAATTCGTTATTAAATAATTATGAATATTTTAATTTAAAAGATTTATATTTATTGGAATTTTACTCGACGAGACATTAGCTAACTACCACGTTTTTTCTTCGTACCCCAAACCCTAATATGTTCTGTATTCCTCTGGTAAATAAAATTGTTCGAGGTAAAATGTCAGAGGTTGTTGAAGGATATCTCGGGAGATTATAATAATTTCAGGCAAAAATTCTACCATAGGTGAAGACGCTGGGCGCAAATTGCAACCGTGGCAGGCCTGTCGTGAAAATAATTTGATGAATAGAAAACCTCAGGGTATTTTGGGTAATAAATGTTTTTTACGATTTTTGATATTTATTGTTAGTTAAATAATAACATACGACACAATACACAGGTATGTTACACAGTTAAACATTTAACGAATGCGTATTTTTTCATAGGCGTCCATTTATTAGATAAGAAGACAACTTTAATTTTGATCTTACATTAATTCATTTGAGCCAGAAAGAAAATAATCATCCCGTAGCTGTCATGTTGGAAGAACATCGCAAGCCAAAACAGAAATTATATTGTACAAGACACGCAACACGCAATAAATTTTTCCCCATCCACGTAACCGCTGGAAAGGAAACGCGGAGAGAAGCTTTCAAGACGCTGCCTGCAGCGCGACGCGCGGCATTTTGAGAAACTACAGACGCGGCGCTGCAATCGGCGGACGAGACCTGCAACCAATCTATTACAGTCTCCCGGCGGAAATTTTATTGTGTCACGCGCCGCGGCGATTTCGCGCGGTAACTTCTCACGGCCGCCACAGCCTAGGCGGCAAGGCTTTCGCGTCAAATTCAAAGTAATATGATTCCAAGATTAATCCTCCGGGGCTGCTGTCTGCCAGACGAGGAGGAAGACACAAAAAGAAGGTAGAGGAAGGAAAAAACGAAGCGACGAGGCTCAAGGGAGGAAGTGAGAGAGGGTGGGGGAAGAAGGGGAGGGGGAGGCAAGAGAATTGAGATGAGAAAGAATGAAAAGGAGAAAGAGGGTAAGGTGGTCAGAAATCTAGAGAGTAAGTGAGTGGCAGTTTGATGCAATCAAAGATGGATGTGGCTAGCGTTAGGATGCATTAAAATCGTACTATAGGTAAGAATTAAGGAGGCGTTCAGAAGAGAAATGGTAAGAGAAAGGAAGCATCGTAGAATGAATGAAACATCCTAGTGACAGTTATTACGAAATTGAAATAAATTGAGATACGACGAGAAAGCACGCGGTAAACTGTATAAATTGATTAATAATAATAATAATAATAATAATAATAATAATAATAATAATAATAATAATAACCACAACAGCTTAATAGAGGCAATGTGGTAACGTCTGAAAGTATTTAAGTTGATATGCATACTCTGATTCCACATCCTTTTACATTAAATACTTAGCTCAGGTAACACAACAAAAGCATTGAAGAAGGTGACATCCCGAAAAGAAAAGCTGAAATGATATTCAAAGACATAGGTTCTAATTAATGGCGGAAACGTGACCCGTTCCCTAGTTTGCGCTTACAACAACGTCTCAGTATTTTAGAAATATTCAAAGACGCAAGACTGAGAAGCAAGATAATGGAAGAATAAGAGTGTGATATCAATAATGCAAGGTGCTACAAATCAACATACACTACAGTATGCAAAACATTTACCCTCTCCTCGATGTACGCTACAAAGGGAAAGAACATATGGTAAAGGACGGAATCGAAGTGAGCATCGTGGATGGTTCTGACGCCACAGTGAGTTACTCCGGGGCAGAAACTGTAGAGCAACTTTCCGTGCAGCAATTCGTTCCGCGACGTCGTCAACGCGCAGGGGCGGGAAAAGCTGCAGGCTGCGAAGTGGACAGAGGCGGCGCGGCATCGCTGACGATGGGAAACGAGGCTCGTTTAAATCTTAAATCCTTAACCAAGGCAACACTCCCAAATATCTAGGCATAGAAGGATGTGATATCTTGAAAGAAAAAAGTTGGCATTGTATTCAAAACCGCAGATCGAAATCAATGGCGGAAACTTGATCCTTTCTCTAATTTACGCTTCCAACTACATCTTAAAATTGTAGAAATATTGAAAGATGAGATCGAGAAGCGTGTTAATGGAAGTATAAGAGAGTGAGATCAATAATGCAAGGCGCTACAAATCAACACGCTAAACTTTTATTCTCGATGTACGCTACAAAGGAAAAGGACACATTGTAAAGGACGGAATCCAAGTGACCATCGAACATGGTTCTGACGCCACAGTGAGTTACTCCGGAGCGAAACTGTAAAGATACATTCCGTGCAACAATTCGTTCGTAGATTTAATTTTAAACCATTAACCCCGATAACACGAATATCTAGATATAGAAGAATGTGACATCTCGAAATAAAAAAAATTGGCATTGTATTGAAAACCGCAGGTCGAAATCAATGGCGGAAACTTAATCTTTCCTATAATTTACGCGTTCAACTACGTCTCAGCATTACAGAAATATTGAAAAACACGAGATTGAGAAGCGAGATAATGGAAATGTAAGGGGTTGAGATCAATAATGCAAGGTGCTACAGATCAACATACACTAAAGTATGCAAAACATTTACCCTCTCCTCGATGTACGCTACAAAGGGAAAGAACATATGGTAAAGGACGGAATCGAAGTGAGCATCGTGGATGGTTCTGACGCCACAGTGAGTTACTCCGGGGCAGAAACTGTAGAGCAACTTTCCGTGCAGCAATTCGTTCCGCGACGTCGTCAACGCGCAGGGGTGGGAAAAGCTGCAGGCGGCGAAGTGGATAGAGACGGCGCGCTCGCAAGCGAGACGGCGCGGCGGCGGCGGCGGCGGCGATCGGAGGCGAGGCCCCTATCCCGTCACCGGCGGCGGCAGCGCCAGACGGTGAGGGGGGTGGAGGGGGCGGAGGAGGGGATTTGCGCGGGAACGCAAATATTTTGAATGATTCATAGCCGAGCGGCAGGCGGCTACAAATGATGAAATGTTTTATTCATCGAATCGCGAGGCAGTTTTTCAAACAAGCGCCTGCTCAAACACGCGGGCGGGAGGGGTAGGAGTGCGCTGGGCGAGGGTGGGAGAGGAAGATGGGGAGGGGGGCGGGGATGGTGGAGGTGGAAAGAAGTGACAGGAGGCAGGACGAGAGAAGGTGCGGGTGTGTAGGGAGAGAATTATGGTGGGAGAATCATGGCTGGTGGGAGGGGCGGGGGTGCGCTGGGCATGAGGAGGGTAAGGGAAGATGGGTTGAGGGGAAAGGGGGCAGGGATGGAAAAGGGGGAAAGAAGTGACAGGGACAAGATCAGACAAGGTGCGGGTGGGTGGGGGGAAAGAGCGAGATAGGATCGCAGCGGGGCAATGTAAAACGAGGAGGGAGCGGGAGAAAGGGAAGATGAGAGAGCGGGCGTTGCAGGCTAGAGGGCGGAGCGGGCATTGCGGGTGGAGCAGAGGAAGCGGGAAGAGCGATTGACATGTAGGTGGGTTGAGGTGGTGCAAGGAGTTGCATGGGAATGTGACGGGGGTCGAGGTGGTGCGGGTAGGCAAAAGAGGTGGAAGAACGTAGCGAGGAGGGGAGGGGAAGAGAAAGGTGAGACGGGATGTGGAGTGGCAAAGGGAGGTGCGGAATGGTGTCGCGAGGACCAGGGTAGAAGGCGAGAAGTGGTGAGGCGTGAATGGTGCGGTTGGAAACATTGCATAAAGGTGTGGTGAGGAGGGGCGAGGAATTTCTGTGGGAATGGCGGAGTGTGGAGATGCAAAGAAAGTCGGAGAGGTGAAGATACAGCCCGGAACGTCATCATGGGTATGGTGGGTAGCTGCTAACCATGGCAGGGAGGATTGGAGTGGGTGAGTGGGTGTGCTGGCTTAGGAGAGCGCGTGCCGTCAGCTTGTGGGCAGCAGGACATGGAGGAAGGAGTAGAGAGATGGTAAAGAGAGCAACGGGAGGGAGGCGCCCCTGAAGATCGGTCGCGTTTGAGTTTCCGGCTGCGCTTTCTCGCCGCCATCTCCCAACTCTCCTCCCTCATCCCAGCCAAGAGAGTACGGTACAAGAGTGGAACCGGGGAAGTTCGGTAAGGAGTAGAACCGATAGCAGCTCAAAAATACAGGTTGCGCCGCCTGGCGGGCAAAGTAATGAAGCGTTGCTAAGGAAATAATCTCTTAATATTATTCTTACATATAAAATTTTGAATTTACGTAATGGTTTTGATACGTTCCTTGTTAAGAAGGAATAAATTGTAATAATGAAAATGCCTACGAATTGTATAATAAAAATGCATTAAATTAGTCAAGGAAAAAAATTTAATTCAACAAATAGTTAAAGAGCAATTAATTGAATTATGGAATTTTAGATACGTAATTTTGTAAATTATTATTTCTAAATTGTTATGACATGCTAATTAATTAGACAAGTAAATATCCGTCTGCTGTGACGAGATACTACCAATCAAAATGAAGGAATTATGGAGTATCCGGTTTCATGTCATCGGTACAGAACATAATATAACAATTTGGAGACAAAAAATATGACGAGGTGACTGAATTATTCTTGAAATTTAACCGGCAAGAATACTATGCGTGGAATTTCATGGGAAAAACAAGACGTAAAAATAACTTCAGAGGCAACAAATATCATCGCGTGTTTTAATGTTTGATTGGAATTCTACAGATGCGATCGGAAAACTCAAACATAACGCCAACTTCATTCCAGACATTTTCCAACAAACCACAATGGTTATTAAAGGACAAAAAAAAAACAGAAACAGTTCGCAATGCAGGTATTGGTACTCAATATATTTTACAGCAGATATGTTTGTAAAGATTTGATTAATTGCTAATGAGATAAACATATAGTTTTCAAGTTTGTGGCTATTTGACGAAATTAAACGAAACGAAAACATTTCCATTCTTTCATCCCGCTTTTGAAGCACAAAATTCATTAATATAACTATAAATTCACTAAAAATGTCGGCATTATTACCAAAATCTCTTATAGCAAATCATTTTATTGAGCAAATATACTCTGTTGAAACACAATATTTTTTCATAAAATGCTTACAAATCATATACAATAATTATTATAAAAGATGCACAATGTTTCACTTGAAATTCACGTTTGCGTGCAATATGACAGGTTATCCAGAAGAAATTTCACTACCACTTCTTTTAGTTCCTTTGTAAAGCCAGAACTTAAATGAGGGCACATATCAGTTTTGAATATGTAGGTTCATTAGTGCTGCTTCATAAAACTGAAGGCAGATCTCTTCGAGTTTGTGGGTAAAGTTTTCGGGTGACCAAGCCGTTTATTTGATGAGATTATGACTTGTCACACATCACAGTTCAAATTACCGCATCACCTGCACACATATTGCATATGTCTATGTACGATTGACGATAATATTTCATGGATACTTTTTGATACAGGGTGTAGTTCAATACTACTTTCGGAATATATACACAACATTTTTCTGAGATATATAATTTTTTAAACATATACACAACTATTTCAGTCTGCAAGAAGCACGTGGGAGTAAACCGGCACATCTCAAGGCTTCATTAATGATCATGAAGTAAATCACAGCTATTTCGGTCAGCGAGAAGTACATGGGGAGACCATATGTCACATCGTAAGGTCTCTTTAAAGTTTTGTCATTTTCACAACTATTTCAGTCCGTCAGACGTACGTGGGAGTCTATTGATCACATCCCAAGTCTTCATTTCGGTTTGTATGTAATTCACGACTATTTCATCCTGTGAGACGCACGTGGGACTTTATCCATCACATTACCAGATTTCTTTAGTTTCTAATGTAACGCCTATTGTTATTAGCATTTGTGACGCACGTCGGTGTCTATTGGTCACATTCTTTCTTCTTCTTTATAAATTATGATGTAATTCACGTCTATCTTCAAGATGTATATGGGAGTCTATCGGTCACTTCTTCTGGCTTCTTTACGGTTTGTGACAAAATTCAAGGCTATTTCAGTCAGTACGACGTTCGTGGGAGTCTATCAGTCGTATTCCCAGGCTTCTTTACAGTTTTTGATGTAATTCATCAGTAATTCAGCCCGTGAGATGCTCGTGGAAGTCTCCCGGTGGCATCCCAAGGCTTCCGCAGGTGTTGTCAGACGTCTGGCGCATTGTCGCGTGGTGAATGCGCTTGGCGCGCCGGCTGCTTGCGGTCGAGCCGCGAGGCGGTTCGCGCCACGAGGAGCCACCTGGCGCGCGGAAACCTGCGTCTGCGACACGACCACCGGCGCGCTCGCGTCGCCAGGCGCTGTCGCCGCCCGCGCGCCGCCTCCGCCGCCAGCGCCGCCGCCGCCACCGCCACCCCCAGCGCCAGCACGTAGAACGGCAGCTGGATCTCGTCCAGCTCGATCACGTGCGGCTCGTCACCGTCGTCGTCCCAGTCGCCGTCCAGCAACGAGGTGGCTCGGGCCTTAGGGGACACGGAATCGGATTTGGGTTGAAAAAAGAAGGAATTTTTATTCATTATTTTTTTCCTCTTTAAAATGGCTTTGGTTTTGTCAGATAATATTAATGTACACATGTTATAAATGGAAGATTATTTATTTAATTTATAAATTAATTATAGCTCATTGTAAATTAGAGTGAATAATTTCTATAATATTTGTAAAGTGATAAAATAAATATATTGAATTGTTGCTGTTGGAAAAAAATGTACTTTGGTATCTCGTGTACCATTCCATTTTCTTACGTTAGCAATACTACACTAAATTAGGGTGAGATGGCGTTGTTTATCTTATCCATTTTGTGATCAAGAGTCGGCATTTGTTGCAGAAAAATAAAATTGTCAAGTAAAATATAGAAGTTTTAGTTCGGTGGGATGACATGCAAAAAACTAACCCTAGTTAATAATTGCAATAAAAGAATTTGAATAGGTTTTTCTTAATAAACTAATACTACTTAATGACAACATTTGATATTACCGAAGTTTCTTAGTGTACCCCCAAAACCTCCCTGTATAGCTTGAAGAGATGAAAGCCATTACTTCATGTAGAATTAATTTCGCAGCGGTTTTAGTGTATCTACTTCTCAAAATATCCGGTGAGGTACTTGTATTTTTATATCATTCTTCAAAAAATTACTAGGTGTTGAATAAAAAAGGTATTTTGTCGAGAGAACGTCTTCAATATCTCAAAAATCGTGAGGACACAAAAATTTCTCCAGAGGCTGCACAAATTGAAACGTATTTTGTTAACATTTAGATCTATAATGGCCATTTTTCTCCATATCTTGTAAACAATATTTCTTTATTATGAACTTAAGTGAATACTTCAAGAGAATAAATAATCTTGATAGATTAGTGATCATGGTGTTGTGATGGAAATAAGATACACGATTGGAATGAAACGCAACGGAAACGGGAGATTCCCGAGGAAAACAGCCGCGAAGCCGAATTCCACCACAAATTCCACGTGGATCGGCCTGGATTTGAAGCCCGGTATCCACAGATGGAATTCAAGCAATGTCTCTATTACTCCACGGGTCGCCAAATAATGAAGAACTGATTTTACCTACATTTAAGGGAAGTGCAAAACAAAAACAAACAAAAAAATGGAATTTTAGACATTTTTGGGATTTTAACGTTTTTCTAAATGTTTAAATTTTTCTGAATAAAAGGATGTATACACCATTGTGGAATACACTTTTTTAACATAATTTTGTTACTTTCTTCCTTCATCAGCGTGTTTATAAATGGCAGTCATTTACGGGTCTGTCATTTACGTTTGAATTAATCCAACAAGAAGGCTGTATTTTCTGCACATGATACAGAAAAGTTCATTTTTTAATCTTGCTTGCACTGAAAAACGTTATCTTTTATGACTGACTGTTCGGTGAACGTGACTTATTTACTTATTGCCATGACGAGGAGCTTAGTTCAGTAGAAAAATTGACTTCGACGCTGAGTTCTGAAAAATGACACATTTTTGAACATATTTGTCCCGTTACCTCTGAAAATATGAAGATGATAATTTTCAATTTTTTATGTCAAATAAGTAATAATAAATATATGGTAGTAAAATGAGTACAGTAAGTGTCATACTTCAAAATGTCTGCATAAAAAAATACAGAAAAAATGTAAAATATTTGATTTTTACTTCAAATACGCTATAAATGATAAAAACGTTTCAATATATGTAAATCTGCTTGTATTTATTGAAAAAATTTTCACAAAGTTGCTCCTAAAATCTTGCAGCAATAGGGTGAATAGTTTATGGGAAAATAGAGTCAAATGCATACCCAAATTAGCGTATGAGAATTAGGGCTTTACGTCTCTCCTTAAAGAATTTGTGCGGGTACTTCGCCAGGGTCGATCGAACGATCGTACTACCTTGAAGGGCTTCTCGCCGGGGCTGTGGTGGTGCACGCGGTCGTTGTACCACTTGGTGAGCAGGCCGGCCTCCAGCAGGCGGCCGACGAGCGACTCGAGGCGCGGCAGGTAGGGCGACGCGTGCGGCGCCATGTAGGACAGGGTGACGGACGCCGCGGGCTCCGCCACCACGTGCAGCAGCGTCGACCCGCCGGGCGTTTCATGGATGAGGCGTTCGGCCGACGTCAGCGACGTCTGCGCGGGGAGGTCTTTCTTGCGATTGACTTTGCTGCGTGCCACGCACGCGCGCCGTCCTTGGCAGCAACGCTAACATTTCGGTTCCCTTTGTCAGGGCTTTCTTCAGGGCAGAATGGCGATCGGTAATGTGAGCCTTTCTGCCAAGGAAGGGAAATATCCCTAATAAGTGCAGCCGGTGGTCGATATTTTGGCATGATTGGAGTTTCTTCAATACCGCTTCTCATTAATGTTAAAATTTATAAAAAGGGTTTGCAATTTCAGAGCAATTTATTAATAAAAACTCATAACAACATGAGCTCTTGAAGTTTTATGTAGTAGAGTACTCTGAATTTATTTTATATGCAAAAGCCGCATAAGCACTCATTTGTACATGTGCTGAGAGTTTTACATGGAAAATAAATGTAAATTTCGACACGCGAAAGTATTATTTTTAACTAAAATAATGTTGAAATTAGAGCTATGCGGAGCTGACATTAAAAGAACAGTGTTCAGTGTATACGGTCATATGACAATCATCTACCTGCACAGATTAAATTTCGATGTCAATTTTTATTAACAAATACCATATCAAGAAAGAAATTTCAACTGAAGCATCGGGTGAGCTCCTGTAATACATACGAGGGTTGGGGTAGAAGTCATGGCAACCATTTTTTTTCTAAAAGAAATGTTATTTGATCACAAAATTTCATTAGTATCGTGAAAGAAATGCTGCAGTAGGGTGTGTTCCCATCTACAGATGTCTATGTGAGTGGCTCTATTAGCACAGAGAATAACGTAAAATCAGCTGTCCGACTTCCACCGTGCCAGATGTATGTAACCCGTTTCGGGAAGTTCATACTCCAAGACTGCCGTTCTTTATGGAAGAAATGCCCGAGAAGGTCCCAGGGAATTGATGAAAGCTCTAGTATGACCCTTGCATACCGGACAGTCGCGAGATGGGTAGGATAATTTCTGCGAGGACGCGTAGCAACCAGTGATCAGCAACGCTCGTGACGACTTGTGAGTGTGGGGACCGAAGTAGCACGTGATGTAATCGTGTATCTGCCTAATCGAGCCTTCAGAACGGGTATGTAATGCTTTTGGAATGTTGTGAGCTCTTACATGTTCAAATACTTTGGAACATGAAATCAGTACTGTCATTTCAAATACCTTAATAATTATGAGAAACACAATTTTTGAGTGTTGTTAAATGTCTATGCACTTAGCTCTTACCTTCTTCTTTCATGTGTATATTTCACAATTTCCACCCGTGCTCGTATTCTCACAAAAAAGTAGTTGCCATGACTTAAGCCCCAACCCTCGTATATACACGATTTACTATAGTGTACTTCACGAAAAACTAACTAAACAGACTTTAAGTAGCTAGTGGCTCGAGTTAATATGGTTTAATCGCTATGAGTAATTGTTTATTGGTTTTTAACGATTTATATTTAGTAAAGAGAAGTCGCGATCCAAAATCATGCACGTTCGCTCCCTTCTATCAATGCTGAGTGTGACATGTCCAGGATTTCAGAATTGGCTTCGTTACGTATTTTCTTCAACCCTCCTTATGTCCCAACAGAGCCTCGTTTAAGGCAGAATGACTATCCGAAACATTCGATTTTCTTCAAGGACGTATGCCTTCCTGATAGCAGAAGACACACACAAGGAATCTGGTTGCAGGAGCCGCCAACTACAAGGTCATATTTGTCTTAAGAGAAGCTTACTGAAACTGTACTAAAAATAATTTGTATACAATGCATTTCAAGCAAAGAACTAGTCGTAAGCTACTGCATATGAAATGTGACCTTGTTTAAGGATGTGAATATTAAAAGCTTCATGGTGTTCGTGCTAAAACATTGAGTAGGTGCAAAAACATTAAAAGCGTTAGCACATCAAAAGAAAAACGAGAAAGAGATAAAAAACGAAATATTTATTGATAATTCTCTAGTAATATTGCTTGATCCAAAAGTAAATTATTTTCCAATTATTTTCCACTTCTTGTAGAACTTCAACGTATCCCCTTTTCCAGGTCCACGATACTTGTCATTGAGACCACCAAATAATTCTTCCACTGAACTGTAAAAATATCTTTCTAACTCATGAATATTTTGGGAATCGTCAGTCTATGTACTCCATCAGATGATATAATTCAATGTTTTAATATAATTTTCAAAATACTACTACGTACTGCATCTTGAGAGAGAATAAATAAAACGAATGAAAGCAATACCAAAATGAGCTGAAACCAACAAATAGTAAGCAATTATTTATTAGATGCACAAATGTAGCAAATCAATGATCAAACGCCACTTGTAATCAATTAAATTAATAAATTAATTAAAATGGAGACATATCTCAGAGGAATGTTGGAAAACTACAACATCTCATATGTTCTTGACAAAATTCAATACAAATGTATACTTGCTGCGATTCTTCACCATCATATATATTTTTTAAGAAAGATGTAGAAAATTCCCTTTACTTTCTAACATCAATCTCTAACAAAGTAAAGACTACACGTTCGGTGACCCGAACAGGCGCTTTTATGGCAAACATTACATCATTTGACAGATCACGTTCATTAATCTTAACGAAATGAAAATTCCCTTCCCTCTCTTCTTGAATCACAACGCGAATATTAGAAGTATCAAATGTAACATATTAACTCCGGAAATTAAATTTTTCGAATTTAAAGGGAACAAATGAGGTCGTTTGTGTAGAGAACAAGGCGTTTGTTCAATCCGAACGGGAAGCGTTTCAGCGCCATAATTCGCATTTTCCCCGGGAATAGGCCTCCCTTGCGCGCGCTCTCCGACGCGTTTCAAAAGTCGATGATTTCCGGAGCCTATTACGAAGCAGCCTTTACCATCCCGGGTTCGCAATCAACATAGTTGAGCGTTTCTGTTTCGCTTTGCCTGTTTTGCCTTCTACGTCACCCTATTCCGCACGAGTTGTCCTTTGCAGGGGCGGAAGTCTGAGAGCGTAGACGTTTTCTTCCGCTTCCTTCGCCGCCTTCGTCTTCCCCTCCTCTTCCCCTTCTCGGCGTCGTTCTAATTTTTCCGAGAGGCTGTGACAAGGGGAAGGAGGCACAGACTTTGAAGTTTAAGAGCCGAGGGGAGACGAGGTCGGGGTAGGCAGCGAGTAAACGGCCCTTACTGTTGCTGCGTGACGGCCATTTGTATCGCCCAGGCTTGCCAACCCGACGCCCAGCCCCTGGAACGCAGCGTTACATTTCAGCCCCACCCCTCGCCCGTTTTCTTGGCGTTGTGTGCGACCAACGCTCTCCGCAGTTACTCCTCACCCATGTGGGATAATGAAACAAAGGAAATGGTAACGATACCTGATTTTTTACGAACTTAAATTTCAGAAGCTGATTAGATCTCTCAAATATCAGTTGTTTTGAGATCCTGCATGTCATTTTGCAAGAAAATGTTCCTCATTAAAATTATGTTAGAAAACATTCTTGGTTCAAACAAACCGGAATAGAACTGGTCATCACGTGGCAACATGGTCTTCGTTCTGGCCATTTGATGAGAAGGGACAAGACGCGGAATCGCTCCTGGCTATGTACTGTACATCAACTTACTCCTGTTAACCAGGCCAATAAAACAGATTTATGACGATAAGCACTCACAATAAAACAAAAAAAATGTTCAAAATATTCAAATAAAAACTTAAAAGAATAAAATTACTTATAGAAATAAGTTTGTGGATTTATAATATTTTTTAAAAATAGGAGGATTCAATTGATGCAGTTCCAATATAAGGATTTTGGTTAAACAAAGCTCTTCTTACTCATTCTCGGAACAATTGAACCCGACACTAGTATCAAATAGAACATCCAACCGTTTGTGGAAGAGGGTTCTGAGGAGATTTTTAACACTACTTACTTTGGTATCTCACCCATAGGATTATTAATTAAGGATAGCAGAAGTATCAACCCAAAGCAATTTCTTAAAATGTAATTTTAATAAAAAGAAAACAGAGTCATACACGTGTTTCGGGACTTCATACCATCTTCAGTAGCTCTACAATAATAAAAATAAACGAACAGATATAATTGGGATATGAATAAACAAAGAAATATAAATGAATAATGTAATAAATATAATATCAATACACTGTAATTAATATAAAATATATACATACCAAAGTAACTTTGTAGTTGATACGTTTACTACCCTTAATTATTAATCGTGGATTACCACAGCATATCGACTGCCACCATGAAATTCAATGAATGACATGAATTTTGTCACTAAAATGCTTGCTCCCAACCATCCCGATTTCTCATCCTTTTTGTTTTCCTTACTTCTCCTCCTTCCACAGCATTCTCCCTTCTTCATTCCAGCGTTCCGGCGTCCTCTCGATCTCCTTTTATCCTTCTCTTTGCTCAGCTCGGTTACTCGGGACCACCCGCGTCTTTGTCACCCTTTCCCCTTCACCCCTTCACCCCTCCCCGCTCCTCGACCCCGCTTTCTCCCCAGCCCCACCCCCGTCTGCGTCTCCGTCGGCGGTTTATTGGATTCCGAAGTATAAAGTGCGTGGCACGACGCGGCGTGCCAGTTATAGCGTAGTGGGCGGTGTTTCGAGTAAGCGGATTTGAGAACGCGCTCCAGAGCAAAAACGCCGCGACGGGTCACTACGAGGGAGCGGAGCGCGTTCTAATATTTAAATAAATAAAAGAGTTTAACGTTTTCACTTTGAAGGCGGAAACTATTAAAACGCCTCGAACTCCAACCATAAAAAGACAATTACAAAATTTTAAAGACTAGGGTAGAAAGTATTAAAAAACTTGAATAGTACGTAAAAGGGAAAGAAGCCTGCGGGAGCGCACCTTCAGAAAGTGCCTAAGCCTCTCGGAGAGCTTTTATCAACTTTTAATTGGCCCTACCTGACTTTACCAACATGTTTCTCAAGAAAGACTGGATTAATGAAAAAAGGCATTACGAAAAGAAAATATTGGTGCCGGCACTCAATGCGTATCAGCTGACGAAGCACAAAAATGTGAAAATATAGTGTGATAGTTTATGATAATATATTACTATTATGAAAGTGTATTTATAGTAAGGTAATATAGTTTTAATTTAACATTTAAAAAAATTAAACACAAGTTTGAAACATTAAAAGAAACGAAATTGTGGACAAAATTACTGTTATGAGTAGAAGCATTGGTGCAACGTTATCTCAGCAAAAGATGTAGATATTAACAAAAGAAATCAGAATTGGAATGAACTACAAATAAGTTGGAAAGCGAGGATACGTATAAGTGAACAACCTATTACGAGCAATAAATTTTATGGAGATGAAAATACTAAGTGAATGAAAATCGAAGACGCCACTAGTGGGATACTATAATTATAGCAGTGCAAAATATACATAAAAATTCATCAAGTTGGAAACCATTTAAAGAGATCAGAATGAAAGAAGACTGCAAAAAGAGATTTTTGAATAAAAGAAGAGAGGGAATATAAAAGAGAGGGAAAGAGAGAAGGACGAGCGAAGTGAATGAGAGATCGGGAGGAAGGCGTAAATATAAGAAGACAGAAAGAAAATATTTTGTGAGGAACAGACAGAAAGACAGAGGAATACAGAGAGACAGAGGGGAAGAAGTAGAGAGAGAAAGGAGGAGAGAGAGGAAAGAGGCAGAGATGAAAAGGGAAAAGTGAGGAAGAGGCAGAGAATGATAAATGAGGTGAGAGGGTGAGGGAGAGAGACGGTTAAATGAGGTTCGAGGAGGACGCAGAGAAAGGGATAAATGAGGAAAGAAGAAGAGGCAGAGAAGAATAAATCAGAAAGGAGGAAGACGGAGAGACAGATAAATGAGGTTCGAGGAAGAAGTAGAGAGAGATGAATAAATGAGGAGAGACGGAAAGGCAAAGAATGAGATAAACAAGGAGGGAGGAAGGGGCAGAGAGATAAATGAGGAGAGAGGACGAGGCAGAGAGGGATAAATGAAAAGAGAGGAAGCGAGTAAATGGGGAAAGAGGAAGAGAGAGAGAAAGGTAAAATAGATGAGGGGAAGACGATATACAGAGAGCAAGATAAAATTTGAAAAGGGAGTGAAGGAGAAGGACCCAATATTGAACGCACGACGTCAGAGGCGTGGGGCGTAGACCAGCGCACTCACCACGAGCGCAAACCTCTCCCCAGCGAGGACGCGCTCGCGCACGCAGAGCGCGTCGCAGGGGCGGAGGCGCAGGCGTGCTTTGAGCGCCGCGCGCACGCGGTCCGTAGGGCCGCTCTCGCCCTCGCCGTCGAACGCCGTGAGGAAGTGCTCCGAGGGCGCCTCGAGCGGCAACGCCGACCGCGCCAGCGCCGCCAGCGAGTCCACGTCGCTCAGGAACCACGGCCGCGTCACTGACTTGAACAGCATGGCTTGGAAGAGCGTGGCGGTGACCACGCTGCTCAGCACCAGCGCGCCCAGCAGAGCTCGCTCTGGCGGCGAACGCACGCGCGCCAACCGGCCGGACGGCGCGGCCGCCAGCGCGCTGCCCACGTCGCCCAGCGCCCGCAGCCAGCGCCACTGCCCCTGCCACGCCCACATACCTGCGGCTTTCGCTGCATCCACTCGACTACAGCCAGCGCCATCGCTTCGGCCACGCCCACAACCCTTCAGTCTTTTGCTGCATTCCCACGCTTGGAGCCAGTGACACCGCCCCTGCCACGCCCACCGACCTTCAGCCTTTCGTTGCATCCTCTCGACTACAGCCATCGCCCCTGCCACGCTTACAACCCTTCAGCCTCTCACTACATCCCTTCGACTACATTCAGTACCACCGTCCCTGTCCCGCCCACACACCTGCGGCTTTCGCTGCATCACCTCGCCTCCAGCCAGCGCCATCACTCCTGCCACGCCCACAACCCTTCTGACTTTCGCTGCATTCCCACGTTTGCAGCCAGCGCCATCGCCCCTGCCATGCTTGCAACCCTTCAACTTCACACTACATCCTTTCGACTACAGCCAGCGCCACTGCCCTCGACTAGAGACAGTGCGTGGCACGCCCAAAGTCCTTCAGCCTTTCTCTGCATCCAGCGCAATAACTACACCCAGCGCAATAACCACTGCCACTCCCGCTGTGCTATTGACAATTGGAATCTCTGAAACTCTAGTTTGAAGCGCGCATTCCCTGAAGACATGAGCGTGATTCAATAAACATCAAAGTATAAAATTCAGGTAATACTGAAAATTCAGAATATTTATCTAAGAAGGTAGATGGGTCAACTTACAATCTGATGAAAACAAACGAAGTAGTTATGATCATGCTACTCAGGAATGTCGTGAGTAGTCAGTCTTCACCAATGTATAGAGGTAGATTTTTATTTAATTTAATAATATGTTGGGAAGTGAGTGGATGCTGTTAATAGTAAGCTAAAAGAGAAAGATACAAAAAGAAACAATTAAAAAATATGTCTTATGAAAAGGTGACCCGTTACTGGCATGGGGAAATTGGAAAATATTTTATTAATAAAAGACTGCTTCAGGAGTACACTGACTTATAACACATCCTCATAGAGCAAAACTCTTAGAAAAATTGTAATGAACTATATGTATTAGAGGGAAATATACTATTATTCTCTATAGAAGTCATTGAACTATTATTAAATGGAGTTAGTACTATTAATAATTCATTAAATGCAGATATCTCTCAGGAATATCGACATTAATCACGAGAATTGATTCGAATCTAGTTAATATTGCCTCTTGTTTACTTCGAGTAATGCACGATACGCGCAAAATAACTAAATGGCGTGAGTGCACATCGACAAAACATATCTCTGGGGAGCGCAGTAATTTACAAAGGAAACCCATATTTTCAGAATCTAATGAGCCACATAAAACTGCAGTTTTGCTCAGATCCTTTTTTAGATCGTGAGAACAAAATTGGAAATTTTCACTTTTCCAAGAATTTTTTATGTTTATCAACATACCTTTCCTTTTAATATTTTCCATTTCATTTCCCCTGACGATTTTATATTTGCAGAATGATTAGCCACCTGACAGCGGAATCATGCGTATTTTAAGTATTAAACGTTTGAATTTATTAGTAACTGAAAAATGAACACGATTTACTTAGGTAAAAAAACATACATTTTTATAAATAAACAATTTTAAACAAACATTTTCAAATTTTGGTTCACAACACTTGAAAAAAGTATAAAATGATTTTTGGTGTAGTACATAGTAGAATTCTCATCATCTTTTTCGTTGTTAGAATCATCGGTGGCTCCCAGTGCACATAAAAATTCCCAGACAGCAAAATGGCGTTGGCCAAACAAACTCCCGACGTAAAACGTTCATAAAGAGAGAAAACACATTCGCGAGTAACGTTTGCTCAACACAAATGTTTGAAAAGTAAATCAGGCGAAAGAAAGGAAAGAGGAAAATCAAATTCAAAATTTAATACACTCAAGCGTTTGCTTTTTAAAGTTGAGAAATCGAATAATTTTTATTCTTTTCGAAGAAATATTGAATTACGCTTGAGAAACATTAGGAAATTAACGTTAGGATATTAGAAAAGGTAGAACATAACACTTGACAAAAAACGAGAAACTTCTGTGGTGAATAGTTATCTCGCAGTGCTTTATAAGAATAATATTCTGATATTAAATTGTTCGAAAAGTAACTATCGTCGAAAAACAATCACTGAATTATTCGAGAGACCATTAATTTGACACAACGAAACCGCATTATATTTTTAAAACGTTGCAATTATGTAAAAAGAAAACATTAATTAAATGATATGAATATCTATTAACCTTGCAAAGCAAAAGAAATTGAATATTTGGCTTTGTGTGAAGCTAAGTGAGGCAGGAAACTGTCGAGTTTGGTGAAAATCCATTTTAACACAATTTTTTCTGGTCACATAATAATTCAGTTTAATAAAAAGACAATTTTTAGAAACGTACAACTAATTGTGACTGTATACAGAGTATTTACAAAGTGGGGATATCGGTGCTACCGCGCATGAAGTAAATGTGAGGAAAATCAGTAAAACGATTTTAATGCAATGGATACATTCACTTTTACGTTGTACGTAAATTATGTAAATAAATAGTGTCTTAATCACAATTTTTCTCCACAATTTCATGATGAGCTGCTGTCGATGGCTTAGGCATTATTTTCAGAACTGACGAATGGAAACCAGGATTTTATTATTTCTTCTTTTTCTCTCCCATCCAACTCCCCACTACACTCCCCACAACATCACACTCCCCACTCCTCACTTTCATTCTATTCTGGAGTTTTCAGAGGGCAGATCTGAAAACGTTGGATTAGCCGTTGAAAGCTAGAAAAAGGGTAGCACACATATCCCATGAATACTCGTATAAGTTCGAACTTGCCAGCAGTAATTAATTTTTTAGTCATTTGATTGAAGATTCAACACCATAATATGACTGAATTGGGTAGTAACAAGATAATCTAAAACAGTCATTGTACTTATCCCTCTTGTACGTAAATGTTAATATCTCGATTTGGGTCAAAGAGTAGCTCATTTTTTACTGTCTCAAGCCCTTCTTGTAAATGTGAACAAGACATAGAAAGTATCAAAATAAGCCACACATTTGTCAACATCGATATATTAACATTTACAATTTGCGGAAGGCGTACTGTGGGGGGTGAGGTCATCTTGATAGGCCCCTATTTATAATTATATAGAAAAATATTGTCTCCTATGTATAATAAATTACTTCCTCTAACAGTTGTGTAATAAGAATCAATGACTTGTGGGTCCTTGATACTGAAAAATCTATTGACAGCAAAACGGCTGTTTATGTGAGTCCGTCTGTGGTCAACGAGTCCGTCCGTCTGAGGTCAACGCAAATACCAAAACCGTTCAGCCGATTTGCTCCAGAATTGATAATCATCGGTTGATTAAAAGAAAATCGAGACCCTGCAAGCTTGATATTTTGATTGAGGGTGTTTAATATGATACTTCAATTATATTTTCGAATTTTTTTCAGAAAATGGCTTTACATCAATTGATCAATTGATTAATTCTCGGTCAGTTTAAAAGATACTTAATAGAATGAAACAGGTCTCTTTTTCGTTAAAATCTCTGATTTTCAGAAAATTCCATGAGTTCAAATTTTTGTTCGCTGTGTCCCTACAACTACAACATTGAAGATGGATTTTTTCCTTAATGAAATCTGTTCTTTAAAGACAGGTCTCGAAATAAGGGCACGTGGTACAATTTTCCGAAAATATGAGCAGTTTTCGCGTAATTTTGCAGGAAATATAGGCAGTTTTAAAAAGTTTTGAAACAATTATTTTATCAAAAACAGCTCCAATTTTTTCGTTTAATTCACTTCTTGTGTAGCAAAGGACGATAAAAAATTTGTGTTGTTCCCATCTTTGGCGAACTCTATATTTTTGAAAATTACAAAAAGTTAATATTGCAAAACTACACATTTTAAGACAGAGGTAAATTTGGAGTAAAAATCAAATCTTTAAAAGAAGATCATGTACAATTTTTTGAAAAAATTTGTAGTTTTCGTGTTATTTATTCTTGAAGTTAAAGCAAATTATAACCTATAATCTCAAAAACCTTTGCAAATTATTTTTTAATTTTTTTCATGGATAAAATAAATTACGCTTAAAATAATGCTGCAGATTTCATTTTCATAGAACTATCTGGATTTTTGAAAATTGCAAAATTGAAAATATGCGAGAAAGTACGTGCACCACTAGTTAGTCCTGCGAAGAGCCCGTGACTGGGGGCGCCAATCATGGGCCCTTCGAAGTTAAAGCTAATTATGAAACACATTTCTCAAAATCCGCTCCAAATTCATTCTTTAACTTTTTTGTATGGAGAAAACAAGATACGCTTAAAATAATGCTGCAGATCTTATTTTCGTTGAACTTTCTGAATTTTCGAAAATTTCAAAATTTAAAATAATGCGAGAAAGTACGTGCACCACTAAAAGGGCCCCAGCCTGGGGCGGCGGTCGTAGCGAGCGAGCGAGCTAGGGAGGGAGCTACCTGCGGGCGGAGCGCGCGCAAGGCGCCGGCGCCGGCCACGTAGGAGGCGGCGAGGGCGCCCCAGCAGGCGCCGTCGAAGAAGCGGTACACGGCCAGCCCGCTGGGCAGCCTCCGCGCCCGCGGCGCCACCACCACCCAGTAGCTCACGCCCAGGCTGGGCGTCACGTACTCCACCAGGTCGCGCCCCAGGTACGCCACCTCGCGCGCGTTGCCGCCCCACGCCACGCGCGCCTCCACCACCTTCGCGCGCGTCAACGCGAACGCGCCTTTAGTGTGCATCGAAGGTGCTATACAATGGTTAAGACGCGGGGGGTGTATGATTCATTACAAGCACCACAGCACGTGCTGCTCTTGCACGTTTATTAACAAGTCGATTGCTGAAACAACTTTAAAGGAAAGCATACACTGTCAGAAATTTCCGCATAACTTTGATGAAATGTACACTAAACTAGTTATCATGAATGCACATTAAATTTAATGTACACATGTACATGAGGAATGAATGAATCTTGATGAATGATCTTGATGGACTGGAGAATATGAATATGCGATAAAAACGACGAGAGATATGGGAAACGGGAGAACCTCTGAATTAAAACTACGCTGATTCTAACTTATACATTAAATTTAATGTGCGTATATTTTAAGTTCTTTTTAAATGTACAGTTTACATTGAGTTTCATGTACAATAAATTAATCTACATTAAATTTCATGACATTTCTGACTGTTTACAACAAACTAGATTCGGGTGTCAACTTGCAATGCGATACGAGAAAGAGACTTGACTGTACGGTTCACCCTTTTTAACCGGAATCCTATCAGCAAAAAACAGTTTTCTGTGCACTCCAAAGAAGTTGAATTTATCGACCTTTAACAGTTTGAAAAGTTATTTATTTAGGCAAAATATTTTCTGTAATTACTTGACCTGGAGCGTAAGAGCTACTAATTCATTACAAAACACAAACATTAAAAGATACTAAGTATTTTATTAAAGTATGATATTGTGTTCGTACTAAAACACTACCAATTAAATAACTTCCGAGACTACCAGGAAACTTTATTTGTCACATTAATATTATGAACGCAGTTCTACTTTATTAAACCCAACACTGTTTTTTTGAAACTACTGATGTTGGCCTCCAAATGATGTAAGAGCATTTTCAAATCTTATTTTTTTTTTCAATCACTATATAAGGGTTACGTTATTCTGAAGTGAACTGGAAACTAAGAAAAATTAAGTTAGTGGTGAGTGTGCAAAAATATTGTATGCACTTTGCTTGAGATGTGAGCTCCTAGAGTTGGGAGATACTATCAACATCGAACATGCTTTGCTTCACTTCGTTTCAGTTCACTTCGGCTGGAAAATCATCTCATTCAATTAAGTTTTTTTGCACCATTAGCTGCAATTTTGAACATTCACCTCGCAAGTTGGATTTTACTGACTGATATTATAAAGGCTTCTGAAGACATTTTAGTAACTTAAGTAAGTAACTTAAAACACGGATATTTAGTAGCAGTAGTTACCCGTTACAACTTCATGAATAATCGCCATCTAAATTATCTTTATTATGATTCTCATTCCTTAGACATTTCGGTCTAATCTGAGATGGGCGATGTGTACCGATGGAACAATTGAGGATTGAGAGGCAGATTCTCGTTCTACCCCAAAAGTTCCACATGGATCGCCTGGGCTTTGAAGCCCGTTACCCAGCGGTATATCAGCGGTCATACCTCTTCACGAGGGCTACACAAATGCAAGAGCTCACTGCCCGCGGCAGTTGGCCGCATGCTTTTAAGTATCTAGTTCCGGTCGTGCCGAAGTGTCTCCACTTCTCAACTATCAGGCTGTGTCAACAAGCACCAGACCACCCCAGTGGCTTACACATTGGCACTGGCCAAGGCCACGCCAGATGGAACGTCGATATGAGTGGCTCTGCACTACACCGCCCGACTGCCATCTTCACACACCGCATATCAACGCGCGTTTCCACGTGCCGTAGCTGATTTGATCAGAATGATCTTCGTTAAAAAAGTTAAAAAGAACTATATGTGACGCATGGGAGAAAACGTGTGCACAACTTATGTGACGTAGGGAGAATCTACACAGGTTTTCTTACGCTCCAGAATCCCAATCCTCCTCTTTTACCATACATAGATAAATTATGAACAAAAGTATCAAAAATAATCGCGGATAGCAACACATTAAAAATGAGAAATGTTCGCTCCCGAGTGATTACCGCAGGTGATTACCTGGCGCAGTGCGCCGCTGAGACCGCCGTCGGGCTCGACGTGTCCCCACAAGTGTCCGTCGGGGGGCGTCTCGGCCACGTAGGAGAAGCGGAGGTGCTGGCTGAGCGCGTGCAGCAGCTCTCCGTCGCGCCCGTACAGCCGCCCCTGCTCCTGGCCGGGGCCCGGCGCCTCCGCCGTGCGCCCGTACGCGAACAGCGCCACGCGCAGCGGGTACCCGCGCAGGCGTAGCAGCTTCACCTGCGCCAGGTCCTCGTCCGGACGCACCTACAGAGCCATTTGACATTGCCTGGGAAGCACCTTCCGAGTCACTCAGCATTGCCTGGGGTGCAGCTACACGGCCATTCAATATTGCCTGGGTCGAACCCACAGAGCCATTTGACATTTTCTGGGAAGCATCATCCGAGTCACTCAACATTGCCTGGGAAGCTCTTTTAGAGTCATTCAATATTGCTTGGGTCGCACCTACAGAGCCATTTAACATTGCCTGGGAAGCGCCTTCGCAGTCACACATTGTCGGGAATGCACCTACAGGGTCATTCAATATTGCCTGGGTCGCACCAACAGAGCAATTTGACATTGCCTGGGAAGTATCTTCAGAGTCACTCAACATTTCCTGGGAAGTTCTTTTAGAGCCATTCAATATTGCCTGGGGCGCACCCACAGAGCCATTCAACATTGCCTAGGAAACACCTACAGAGCCATACAACATTTCCTCGTACGCACCTACAGAGCCATTCAACATGGCATGGGAAACACCTACAGAGTAATTCAACATTGTTAAATCTGGGAAACTACAGTCCTTCAACATTGGTCTCTCTCGATGACAACAGTTCTTTCAGAATACTGTCCGATTATCAAGTGTTTGATGACCTTTATCTCAAACATTGTACCTTATTCCTTGTGCAAATATTACTTTGCTGCCAGAATATATCAGCATATTAAGGTGAACAACACAACTTTTTGGAAAGTTGTATTTCATAAGCCTGTCACAAACCCTGCTGATTTTTAACCAACTCTTTCTCTCTCTCTGAAAATTTTAAATTGTCTGCAGTTATTTCCCACTTTTGTCACAGAAATAGCATTGTCATAAATAGCAGAGGCTTTATCTCTCTGGATCGATAGCATATTTTAATCACATTGTGAAAATTTACAAACGCGTGGCATTTCTCTTCCGTGAAACTACTGCTAGGTCCGTCATCGCCGTTGCATTTCCTCTGTCGCTTTAAGGCATGAGCTCTTTACCCCTCGACCTTCGGGCTTTGCATCTTCTATGAGACGCTTCAACGTGAAGACCCTTTCTGTTTGCGGTGTCGCTTTATCGGGACGCGAGTGATTGCGAGGACGATTGCCACTGGAAGATTGCAATTGAAGAACGGGAGACACGAAATTGAATTGTGAAGAAACCTTTGCGAAGATGACCTTGACTCACCCATTTCTTCTATAGAGAGATTACTATTAGAAAGGATCGCTTTGACAGCTACTATTTGGTGACTACTGTCAACATAACAGCAGATAATGTCCGTGTCCTCATTTCGTCAATGCGTTTGTTTGCAGACAGCTCACTTACAAATGGCTTCGGCACTATGGAAAATGGTACCCACATATAAAACTGGCCCCTTCTTAGTGTAATTTCTGTATAACTTATCTATGGCACGGCATGGCGCAGGGTTGTCAAGTGAAAATGGTCGTGATGTCAAACGGACCTAAAATCCTCTGCAATCACTTTTCGCGTATAGCTACTCCATTTTAGCTTTCGGCTTAAGTGCTCAATCACAGTAGTCACACAGTTTTTGCGTAATTCAGCGGTATTTTATTTTGCAGAATTGTCAATACTTTAGTTGTATTTTGGCTCTTCTTCAACGTTTTTAATTAATAGATATGTTAACACAACATTCAACTATCACTAACTTTAACATATTCACAGTGAAAAAGTACACAGATAGTTTATGATTTTGATGATTCATCCATGGTAGTCAATGTTATGTTTAAATTAAGAATAATTTACAAGTATTGAGGAAGATTCAAACTGGTACTAAAACTAAAACAATATGAAATAAATAAATAAATAAAAATTAAACAAAATACAGTTGTGTATATCGCATAAACTGTACGTTAATTTCAAATAATTTATGTTTACATCCAAAATCATCCGTTTTTATTATCTCTAGTTCATATCATGAATTTCTAAGGACACTATAATTCTATTGTGTCGAAAAAATATTAATCTTAATTTAGATATCTCCCATTCACAATATTATCATTACGCTCTTGCATTTTTCATAACATTTTGATAATGAAGCAGTAGATTTAAATTTTCTTTACGCAAAAAAATTGATAATATTATTTGGTATTGAAAATATGGTTTGAAATTATTTTAATTTTGCATTTCCCCTCTCTTTTTTTACACAAAACAGAATCGTAACATTATGCTTCTAAATTCGATTGACAATATCTCTGTGGAAAATATCTACGATGTGTACACGCCTTTTAATTGTTGTTCGATTAAAATTGACATTAATTTAGCAGTTTGCTTCGGACTGTCGTACACAACTACCAGTATTGAAGCTATCTTCGATATAAACTGAATCGATTATATCTATTCAGTTATTTTCATCATCTAGAATGTTTATCTCTTGTGCAAGATCATCGCGAAGAATAACACGGTTTTATCGATTTAAAAAAAGGCCTTCATCAATCCCTTATTTCTTTATCATTAAATGCCTAGCAAGTCATTTCGACTTTACATCAGAAAATTACAAGAATTTTTGATTGGTATTCAGCTAAAACATAATCGTGGAATTTCGTATCACTATTGTGCTTACAAAGAATAATGTGAATAACGTATACATTATCTAAAAAGTAAAATAAATTTTGTTGTTACGAGCGTGTACTTGAATATCTGAGCAAACCTAATAAGTAAGGGGCCGATTATGATGACCTAAAACATCGCTAAAAATGATCAACCAAATGCTCTTAAAATGCTTTAAAATGCCCTGAAATCAAAGAAAAATGACGTAAAAAGTATTATAAAAAACAGTTCGGATAAACTACTCAAGGTGTTGAACACATTACTGATGTAATTGAAGCTTCTTCCATTCGTTCGAGAGAACGCGCCTCGCAAACGTTTGGTTTGGACTGTTCTTTACCAGGAAATTCAAAACAATTTCTGAGTTAACAAATCGAATAGGCTACTGAGTAATTCTGTGAAGAACATTTGTTGCATCTTGTAAATATTATTTGAAGTAAGTACCATTAAAAATGACATTAGAATCAACGAAATCAGCAAAAAATGCACTAAAAATGACGGGAAAGGTAAAAATGATTTATTAGTCGAAACCGACAAAAAATGCAAAATAATGACCTATAAAAATGGGTAATTTCCATTTGTCATAACAAAAAGAATTTCTAAACTAAACGGCTTTGTTCTAAAGTGAAAAGAAACAAAGTGACATTTCATTCTAATCCGCCCCCATCTGATAAGCAAAACCAAAAGTACAAACCTCTGTTAACGCACCCCATGTATTGTCTGGCCTCGGCATGAACGGGTCGAATGTAATGTCTCGTTCACAATCTTGGAATAGCGCCGCAGCGTTCAGGATCTCGTGTTCCTTCCAGAGCCACTCCAGAAGCTTGAAGTGAACGTCCGTGACTTCGCTGAGGCCTGGCATATGGAACAGGATAGACGCGCGTTTGTGAATAGGCACAAGGAAGCGTTGACGAATATTAAACAAGGTTTTTAAAGCGTCTACGTCGTCTGATACGAAGACGTATGTGATGCCGTTGGGTGAATGTGGAAGATTGTCGGAAGAGGAAGAAATTATTACGTGGCGCTTTCGCCGTAGGTGAGTTCCGTCATTTGTTCTGGAAGACTTTTGGGTTGAAGATGATTGAACTCGCTGAACTGATGGTTTTTGAAATGCCCCTTTCTTCTTAAAATCACGTGGAACTAGCTTAGGATACTCTCTGGTTCTCGCCACTGAATGCCAATTTTGGTAATTGGTGAATTCACTTTTTGTCGTTTTATTGATTTTAATTTGTAGTCTTTGAATTGGCATGTTAAAGTTGGTTTTAAACAAAACCTTCAACAAATTCCAACAACTATTCATTACGAATTTAACAGAAAAAAATTGATTATAATTATTTAGTGACTCACTTTCTTTGTATTTTACTGCTTTGTAATTATTTTCTTTACGTTCTAAAACTTTGCTAAGCTGTCGTTCAACTAGCTGGTCTTTAGAATTGTCAATTGCTTTCATTTGTGATAGATTTTGAACACTCAATTTGTTATTGGTCTGTTCTTGATCGTATATTTGCGCGTCACTTTTCTTCACCGCATTTCTTTGCTGATAAATGTTCAAATCGAATGTGCGTTCTTGTGTTGGATTTGAATTACTTTTTATATGAGGTTGTTCGAACACCAATTTTCGATTTTCCGTCATTTGTCGAGCAGAATTGTTTTCATCGTTCTCGTTCTCACGTAGCCGATTTGAAGGAACGGACCAACGATTTCCGAGGCGGCCTTTGGTTTGGGAGGCGAAGGCGTTACGGCGTTTTCTCCAGTGGTCGGTCTCAATATCACCCACAACGAGCGGAGCTACGGCGCGTCGCTGCATTTCTCGGACTAGCAGCTCTGCCTGGTCTTGAGACACGGTGTCCCATACAAGCACCACTGCTCGGCCGTAGCGGTTCTCCAGTTGGATGCAGACACTAGGTGGTTCAGGCGCTGGAGGAGGCGGGGAAAGCCTTGCGTGTAGACGGAGTAACAGTGTACTCAGTGCTAGTGCTACCATTACTAGCTGCATCTGCATAACGAGACAAACGTCTTCAGTTTATCAAACTGTTACATTTTTTTTCTTGTGTGCAAGCGCAAACTGTTTTGCACACACCAGAAGTGCAACTTTTTCGAAAAAAAGGTACAGAGGTGATTTGGAATTAAATTAAATTTCGTTTACCCTCCAATTACGAAAATATCTCTTATCGATAAATATTCTCAGAACGATTGACATCACTATGAATACTTCTATGCAAATAAGTAATCATGTTACGACAGAAGACAAATTTAACAATGTATTCTCAACATTACAACACAAACGTTAATTAGTACTTTTCAATTATCAAACCTAATTTGTTGGACATTCAGATTCACAGGTCCAGAGTTCACATCACAGGGTACACTATTATGATATTCAGATATCGAGTTCCTTAATTATTGATTACATAAATGTCACATTAACTAAAATTTTGAAACGAATTCATGCTTAGGAGCATATAACTATACAGCAGTACTCCAAATATATCTGAAGAGTAATAATCTGAAGTTTCATATTTTTTAAAATAAATTACGACAGTAAAGAACCTATTGGCAATCAACTATTCATTATTATATGCTTCGAGTTAATTTACATGATTTGAGTGAGCAGCGGCTGTAAATAGATTTGTACTTGTTTCTTTCTGTAAATCCACCTCAAATGTAAAGAACGCAATGTCATAATCAATCTTACTATTGAAAAAACAGACGGAAGCAATGGATCACCTTATTTGTTATCACATGTACATGTGTCGTACATATTCTTCACTACAAAAACATTTCACTTTTCTGATATATTCACAAAAGACGCAAACGTCGTTTCCATAAAAAATAAGGAATTCATGTTGTAAGTCATTATAACCACTTTTTTCTACCAGAAATGACTCAGAGAATGCACAACTTTCACCGTTGTCAATTCTTCTGGTATAGCTGCTTTTTCTAACATTGTGGAATATAATGATCGAATGGCGTGGAGTCCAGTGAGAACCACTACTATAAAACGAGGAAAGGAGTGAAGTGGGAACTTATCGTGGACAAAGACGTCACGACAAATGTACAAACGTGAATACTCCTTCTAACACGTGAGGTAGCATGCTCTCCATTTCGATGAAAGATATCTCATCCGTTCTGTGATCACCCCAACTACGAACGCAGAGGTTAAATTCATAATTGATATGGGTGCAGTGCGCTGTAACAGAAAATGAAAAGGGATCATTTGTACATAACAATTATTCAACAGATATACGTTCGTGTATACACCATATTGCTGGCGTATGAAGGTCAAAAATAGGTCACGTTTAATCAATATCACGACAAGATCAATGCAGTAGAAACAGAAAACAATATTAAAAAGTTAGTTTTCATGAAAATGATGGAAAAATATTTTGCCAAAAAATGCAAATGGAAAATAACCCTCATCTCTAGGAATGAATTCAAAACACGGGATAAAAAAGACGAAAAAGAGAATAAGTAATATTTAATATTGCGATGTACCTTCGAATGTGTGGCCAGGATTCAGGAAGGATTCAGCTAAATTTATTTAAATGGGACTGAAATAGGTTCTCATCAAAATACAAAATATTCACAAAATCTTGTCAGCCGGAAAGTAATGACTCCTTTTTTTATACTTATATAAAATTAGTTAAGTGAAACATTTGAATTTGGCACTAATCTTCAAACATTCTTCTAGAATACACTACACTAGCAACTTTCTGCGTGAACATTGTGACAGCGCAGCAGTCGCTTACAAAATGGCCCGCTTGATGTTCCTGTGAGACAGCGTTGTGCGACTGAATTCTTGAATGCAGAAGGTGAAATATCCATTCGCATTCATGAAATACTGAAAAGTGTGTATGGAGATGCAACAGTTGATGTCAGCATTGTTAGATGATGGGTTTGTCGCTGAAACGAAAATGAAGAGCAAATACAGGCGAAAAGCGGTGCGGAAGATTTAATTTCATTTTAATAGAAAACTAGTGGTGCTAAAACAGCACGTACTGTGACATACCGATATGTCACATGAAAATAAACAAACATTTATTTGTAGACTATATGGTGGAAAATGCATTAAGAGGTGGCTGGATGCCGAAAGTAGAAAATTTGGGATTGAGCGAAGAAGTTTAGACGATCGAAAGGTCAGCTACACCAAAATATAACGAACGCATGGATTGGCTGGGCGAGAGGACGGTCAAATGTTATGAAAAAAAGAGGAAGGTAGTTTAATACGAAGTCTTCGAGGGGTGAATCATGCAGGAAGATTTCATTCTGACCGGCATCGCGTGTCTGAACTGATCGTAGGTTCGTGAGAGGGAGCGAGTGTAGTGCAGATAGTCAGAGTCGGGTTATCAGATCGTTAAATTTTAAGGACAGTAAATGATATTGCAGATATTGCATGTGGAAGTAATATTGATGCATAAATTGGGACTTTGTCGGGAGTGGTAATCGAGTTATAGATTTCGGGACTATGTCATAGGACGTAATCGGGACTGATAATTTTGATAGTTTGAGACCAGTTTGGATAGGGGCAGAAGAGGATTTCTTGGGACTTTGGACTACGGCAAGCTCGCAAGATATTTCGACTGAGAAGTCTACGAGGGACATCAACGAAGAATAGATAAGTTAACCGCGGTATAAAACTGTAAATTCAAAGATATCTTGATCCAAGGCACAACATAAAATCATTTTGTTAAATTCACTAAATTGTTTGCTAAATAGGTAACAATAAACTTTGTTAAATTTTGTTCTTCAGAAAAGAAAGTGATCTTTCATTTAGTCAATCCAAACAGTAATGAACTAGGAATAGAATCATTCTATTTCAGATTCCCAGCAGCGCTGTATAGTCTGCGGATCCTATAATCCATTATAAAGGTAATAAGGATTATAATATATCGTGACCCATTGACCCAGCAAGCCGGACGCTAAGATCTTTGCCAGAAATTAATGTAGAGAAATTTTGTATATCTCAGTACATTCTCTCCTTTAGTAATGGTGGTTGTATAAATTGTATAGTTGGTTTAAGTAACTCTATTTATACCACACTTTCTCTCCGAATTAACTGATCTAAGTCATCATTTTTTGTAAAACTCATTACAATTCGTAAAACATTTCTTGCGAAAACTAAATGTTTTCAAACAAAGATCAACACAAATTTGACAATTATAACTGCTTTTCATACAGCTAAATCATGTTCCAACAATGAAAAATTCAGCTTCCCAGTCGCGGTGCAGAAAGCCATTGTTGCATTCCAATCTGATATTCTCTGAAGGCTATTAATTGTTATTTCATATTTTTCAAATAGGTTTTAAATATTTTCTAACAGATTAATTTGCAAACGTGTAACAAAAGCTCGAATGTACGAAACGAACAAAGAAATATGAAAGAATATACAAATTCAAACTTATCATCTTACGTAGCATCATCTCATATTGCGTTCACGAAGCGCAGGATATGGACTGGGCGAGTATGTTTCACGCCAAATTACTAAAAAATACTCATATTTTCTAAAAATAGAACATGATATTATTTGAAAATCCGTGTTTGATGAACACATTTAATTAAGAACAAATTGCTTATCTTCATGACTGAAGTTGTGAAACGCTGAAAAAAATTGAATATTTGCAGTTTTCAAAAATCAAAATTTTCAACGAACGTGAGATGTGCACCATTCTCTTAAGCATCCTATACGATATCTGAGGTCAAAATTTAATCAAAATTATTGGTGTAATTAAAAAAAGATTGTTTTAATTAATTTAAAAATTGCTTATGTTTCATGGAAAATTAAGTGAAAACTACTCAATTTTTCGAAAAATTGAACATGATCGTATTTCAAAATCTCTCTTTATGAAACAGATTGCATATCAGGAAAACATCTCCTTCTTTACTATTTTAGTTGTCTGTTAGACGCCGAAAAAATTTGAACTTTTGCAATTTTCGGAAAATCAAATTTTTCAACGAACATGAGACCTGCATCCATTCTCTTAAACGTCTTTTACAGTATCCATGAATAAAATTTAATAAAAAACGATATAGGGAATTTTTTGAAAATATTGAAAATATTCCAGAGCCTTTATGTAATGTACCTCCAAAGTTAAAATATCGATTAGAAATTCCAGGGCCCGCGACATCAGCCAGATCGATTGGGGAATAAGACTTTTGGAGAAAATCGATTGAAAGGTTTAGCCGCTAGCTTGTTCACAGACAGGCGGACAGGCGGGCGGGCGGACAGGCGGGCGGGCGGACAGGCGGGCGGGCGGACGGGCGGGTGGGCGGACAGGCGAGCGGGCGGGCGTTTTGCCGTCATTCGTTTTTCAGGTATTAAGGACCTACAAAACATCTGGCTACACAAGTAGTAGGATTTTTTTTAATTTAGCAACTGGATTTATCCACTTTTTCATTACCAGGGCCCTATAATATGACTTTTTCTGCAGAAAATTCGCCGTTTTTCCGCGCTTCATTACATAACTTTCTCTCTGCCGCGTAGCGAGAAAAACATACACCCTTTTAATTGTCCATGAGAAATGATTGAAGATGCTTAGAGACATTCTTAGTTCTGGAGATGAATGACTTCTTTCAATTAACATATTGACATGATTATTCATTTACCTAATTGACTTGTTTATTTGGCATATAAGTGGAAAATAGGGGGAAAAAGTTCAATTAGACACTAAAGTAGAAAACAACACACTTAATATTCCGTCTTCAAAATATTTTAATAAATTATTTTAATTTTTCTTTTAGACAACGGCGTTAACCATTCATAATCAAATCATATTGGAAAATACTCTGAAATGAAACAATATACATAATAAGGATAAAACAACACACTCGTCACATTACTTTTAATTTTGAAAGTTCAAAATGATTGACTTAAGCACCAGCTTCAACATTTTATTTCCGTTCTATTCAACCAAATTGTTCTCATTAGAAACAATATTAACTTTTCAACGTGTAGTCACTGTGCCAAGGAAGAGAAAATCGAATGTCGAAGAGTGGGTGAGGACCGTGGAAAACACCCTTCAGCGCCGCCTCCTCAGAATTCCGTTGACCAGCTGAAAAGACTGCACCTTTTGCAACCACATTTGACTCGTAGGCATTGGGGTTGTCATCCCATCAGCGCCTTCTAAATTGAAGCACATCTTGATCTTTTTGAAATTTATATTTTGGGCCCTGAAGTATTTTTAAGACAGTTCGAACTTTTCGTCGTTTGCAGTAACTGTTGCGAAACCAATCTTTTAAATTATTTTCGTTTTCTAGGTCATGGATATGTCACATAATGTCAAAAATCCGACGACTTAAACGCACCATTTATTGTTTATTCACACACCTGTATTCATAGGCCAGTGAAAAGTTTTTCAGTAACTTTCTCCAAATACTGTCACCGTCTAGTATTGCATATTAAAAAATCTCGCTCATCTCGACAGGTAACGCAAACATCACGTTTGCTAGGACAGCTGAAGAAGGAAACATCTTTTCATCTTGACAGTCAACGCAAGAGGACGCACTGAACTTGCCGGCGGCATACAGGCACTGAACTTGCCGGTGGGAAACTAGTGGTGCTACAAAAGCACATTATACTTTCTCGTATTATTTCTGACTTCTACAATTTTCGGAAATTCACAATTCAACGAAACAGAGACCTGTTTCATTTTTTAAGCACAATTTATACTATCTTTAGGAAAGTTTTAAGAAAAACTTACGAGTCGTTTTTGAAAACGAGAATTCCAATAAAACAAAGTAGAAAGTACGCAAAAAACTACAATTAAAAAAATTGTTCTTGGCCTTATTTAAATATCTATTTTTTAGAACAGATTTTATTGAAGAAAAAACTCTCATATACTTTCTACTTGTGCAATGTTGATTTTTGCAATTTTTAGAAATAAACAGAGTTCGTAGAAAATGAGAGTAGCGCCACCTTTTTACCTTCTTTTGCTACAAACGAGGAAAAAGAAAAGAAAAAAAATTGAAGTCGTTTTTGAGAAAATAAATATTTGAAAACTGCCTACATTTCACGCAAAATTACCCGAAAACTACTCACCTTTTTGACAAAATGTATACGATCTTATTTTAAGATCTGTTGTTGAAGAATACATTCTATTTTTGAAAAATCTCTAATTTCAATATTTTAGTTGTAGGAAGTCGCCGAAAACATTTATACTTCTGCAATTTTTAATAACTCAATGAAATTCAAAAAATTCAATGAAAATGAGACCTTCGACTTTATTAAAATTCTCTCTACGCTGGGCAGAATTTAATCGAAAAATTAAAAGCCATTTTTGAGAAAATATTTAAGATGTTGAGGCATCATGTAAATTACCGCCCCCATCAAAATATTCATTTCAATGTTGCAGTATCTTGAGTTCATTTATATCAGAGATTCAACTTTTGTCTTTCATCAACTACAAGAAAACAACTGTTGCTCCATTGACATTTACATATTTATTTTCTATAATCAGCACACAAAACCAAAACAGAAAATAATTGCACATAAATGCCTTAAAGTTCGTTCGCCAATATTTTCGTAAGTATCTGTATATTCAATTTTCGAAGTCGTTTTCGCTTCAGAGTATCTGGCTTTTTTATTCTTCATTGTTGTGCAATATTTTTTAATATATTCAAAGGATTTTTTAAAATTGGCTATAACATTTCTTCGGTGCGAAGGTTTTTGCAGAAGTATCGTTGTGAATACATAGTTACAATTTGAGTTTTCTAAACATCTTAAGAACTGACTTAGCTAGGTTCTCGTAGGTCCGGGACAGAAAGACGAAATGGGGTTTCTTTCGGTGATTACTAAACGTGAAATTAAACGTAATTGCTATAAGTATGATTAACATAATGGAGAATAAATGCGAAGAGTGCGATTTGTTTAATTTTTTCCTGTTCCCTGTCAGCAGGTGGCCTTAACAGCTGCCACGGTGCAGGGTTAGCATTTACCTCATTCTAGCTTTGCCCCTGATCGTAGGGAAGAAGGATGGATACGAAAGAAGAGTTAATATGTAGTTAATTATAAAGTTTTGATTCTTTATACCTGAACATATTTATTAGCTTCATTAATATTTTTTGAATTAATGAGTCTTGATTATACCGGTAAGTTGCCAGTTCTTATACGGATCGGAGAATTTCTCATTGGGGTCTTTTGGACTTTTCTGAATGACAAGTTGAGCCTAAAGTACACAACACGGAAACCACACATTTATTCGAATGAGCACTGTACATTCGGTACCATAACAAAAGACCTTTTTTTACAATAAGTTCTTGTTGCTTCTGCAGTTATTCACGATTTTATGCCTTTATACTCCTGCAAAATGTTTACTTACTCTTTTCTTTGCTCTTGACATTAAGAATAATTAACAGAGGAGGAGTATACTCTATAAAATCCTATTGTATCTATAACACAGTTATTACATTTATTATTCAAAAACATAAAACTCAATTTAATGTAATATTACTGCATGCTACCTCTGCGTCAACAGTTTCATTACTAGAAAATGAAATTCTATGAATAATTTATAGGAATTCTCCCATTATGAACTATATTGATGGCAATTCTCGATGAAATAATTTATACGCATAGCGTATATTGATTATAAGTCAATAAAGATTCCATGAGGAAGAATAAATCGAAAAAAGAAGAACAAAAGATATTCACGAATCTTTCTTATGATCTTTTAAGTCTATTTGAAAATTGTCAGGCATATTTGTTAACTCACTGAATTAAATACGTAAACTAGCTCAGTGAATTAATCTTTGCGTGAGGACCTTTACAAAGGAAAAATAGTTCAAACGAAAAGGAATTAATAACAATAGCTGTTACTACTTGTCAATAATTGTCAACCCACGTGTAACGATAATAGGAAACACCACATGAACAAAAATAGGAAACACCTTGTAAATACAGATGTCTCAGAAATTATGTTAACTGCGTATAACTCCGTTATATGCAGTTATACGCTTGACATTTACCCGTATTGTTAGGCAATCACGTTAGAAGAAATGCTTGGCAAGGTAGATAAAATCTCCTTGTTTGATCTACAACCTGCTGAACATCTGTGCAAAAGGAGATTCTTAAAAATCTGAGGCAATGTCACATGTGTAACTCTTATTGTCAATTTCCCACTTTTTATTCCACAATGTTATCTTCAGTGACAAAACGCGATTATTTTCGACCCCCTACGTATGCCCTAGAAGATTACAACAATTATTCGAAGTACTGTACGTGTTTTTCAAAATATATTGTTTACCGAATAAGAGTTCATAAAAGGTAATTCAATACATAATTATATTTAATTCGTGTTCTTAAAATGTCCTTTATTTTATCCAAACCTGGAAATAGAACAGGCTCATGAAACCACTTAAAAAAGTTAGTTGCCTCAGTAGCTGGGTTGGTTGGAGCAAATTGGCAAAAAAAGCGGGCTAGGGTTCGATTCTCAATCCATGCTTTGAAAAGTTTGAATATTTTAGTTCTTGTTATGGCATACGCAAGGACAGATCTGTCAACATTGCATTTGAAGCGATTATTCACTACAATAATCTCA
Organism: Teleogryllus occipitalis; assembly: GCA_011170035.1. Taxonomy (NCBI): domain Eukaryota; kingdom Metazoa; phylum Arthropoda; class Insecta; order Orthoptera; family Gryllidae; genus Teleogryllus; species Teleogryllus occipitalis. The sequence continues at coordinate 7,760 of BLKR01014778.1, read as the reverse complement.
GTTTTATTTTATCAATCAATTTCCTTCCATTTGTTTACTTACTGTATTAGAAGTGTGACAAAAGTAATATCGCACATAATTTATGAGCATTTCAATGTAATGAAAATCAATTTATAAGGTCCAGTGACACTTACCGCCCAAGATGAAGAGTCCGCAAGCAACAAGAGTCTTATGATCTCCATTGCAGTGACCAATCACAGCAAACATTGTTGCCAGCAGCATCAGGAACACCGAGACTGCTTCGAATGGAGTAGACAGCCTACAAAAGAGAACGAAAACTTCCATAAGAAAGTTACAATGACAGAGATATAAAATAATACAATGGGAGCTGTTTAAGAAGCTTTTTACTCCTTTTTTATATTATTATTAATTATCTTCAAAATAAAAAAGAAGAAAACCATAAGATTCGGAGATAATTAATATAGCCAATTTGTACAAATGTACAGTTACATAAGAACTTTTCAAATCAGCGGACAAAGTTTAATAGGAATTCCATAAAGATTAGACGATAATAGTAATCGTGGACAATAACGTTCATTGCCTGTACAGGAATGTAAACAGTGTCAGAAATGTCAACATTTAGTTGAGGTTCATATGTCTTTCCGATTCATTCGCCGTTCACCATTTATTACACAATAAACGTGTTCTGTAAGTTAAAAGTGTATTCCTTCTTCCCTTCATTACTTCAATACTGTGTTTATCTTGTATCGTTGCCGGTATTTATTCCTAGATATTTGAATATGATATCACTTCAAACACAAATTCTCAATTAACTTATTTGACTCCCGGGGCAGGGAAAAACACCATTAATAAAAAAAGAGATTAATGATATAACAATTGTAGAGCCGTAGACGTAAAAAAGTCATAGACTAATAATGTTTGTATTTTTATATCATTCTGACTAGAAGAAGAATGCATTTCCCAAATTATCAGTCTTGCATGGTTTTCTGGAATGTATTTGTATACGAGCAAACATGAATATTTTTGTTATTATTCTTTAAATAATTTTGGATGATGTGGTATTTAACAGTAAATTGAATTTTGCTTCCGGTTTATTTATTCTACACAAATATAATCTAGAATTACATTAATTTATCTGTTTATTTTGATGTCGTCAGCATAAAAACAAAAATGCAAACAGTGTTTGGACACGCATGAAAATAGGATATCAGCTATCAATATCACCGGGTATTCGGCAAACCACGTGAACATGCACATGTAGTCATGCGATCACACACGCCTACTCGCTGGGACAAAACTAGGTCAATTGCTTTGGCGTCTTCTGATCAAATTCTGTTCAAACGAAAATATTTCTCATGCTTACATCAAGTTGTAAGTTCAGTTGGTTAGATCATTCAGGAATAAAACACGCGGTATAATTCCTTCCTGGTTTGATCTTGGATTGGATTGACTGATTTTTTTGTTTCGTGAGTCAACTTCTATGTGTGTTAGTCATATGTGTGTAGTCATATGTTTTCATCACGGGAAGTGGCAGTGTTCTTCCCCCGCCGGATGGTGAGATTCGGCGCTGATCTGGCACCTTCCCAGCCGAAACAAGCCCTACGCTCGCGACTGGTGTCCTGGAATGTGTGGGAGTGTAGTACATGTAAGTGTGTGTTAAGTATAGGATGAGAATATGACAAGGAAGAGGAAGGAAAGATCGCGCGCGATCCGTGTCCCGTTTGTTAGAGTACTATTCCGGCATTCACCTGATGTTGATTGGAGAAATCAAGGACCGGTCAGAGCAGCCGGCTGCTATAATTCTCCTCTAGACAGCGGCTAAATTCCACCCATCTATGTAGCATGTCCCAAAAATCCTGGCACCATCGCGCCTCGAACCTAGGTCCACCCGGTCAGAGCAATGTACTGACATCCGATGATGTCCTGAACAACTTTAGTCTATCGATCTCGAATTGGAGTTGTTTCAACTAGTGATTTTTGGAACATTATGTGGATGTTATTATTACTTTATAATTGTGTATATCAAGTCCGATGTGAATTTTATTATTGATTTCTATAATAACGTTAATTGAAACATAATTTTCCTTACATTTCTTAGTTTTCAACAAATATTTCGACTTTTTAACGTCATTCAAATAAATAATTAACTTATAAAGCAAATTAAATAGATTTTTTATAATAAGCTCGTGGTTTCGTTAGATTCAACTCTTTGCATTTCTTACGCGAATCTGTTTTCATAAATTTCAACATATTTACAGACATCATATCGACTTTTATTCCTTCTTTGTCATTGATTCTCAATGTATTTATGATCATTTTCATTTTATTTTATAAAAAATATTTTGGATGTTTGCAACTTTTTTGTCATAATTAATTTTAGAGCAATTCAGCTAATAAAGATAACAATGTATTGTCGAAAACATCATATTTAAAACAACATGTAAATCTTTGTGTAATCTCCGAGTAAAGTCGTCACCGTAGAATTCGCCTCACTCTCACACATGCCATCTCCATTACACTCATTGTTATCATTACTGTTGCTGCTGTTGATATTTCCCTTTTAATATCACTGCTGCTGCCACCGCCACCGCCAGCGCCATCACCGTCACCGTCACCGTCACCGTCACCGTCACCGTCACCGTCACCGTCACCGTCACCGTCACCGTCACCGCCACCGCCACCGCCATCGCCATCGCCATCGCCACCGCCACCGCCACCGCTACAGCCACAGCCAAAGCGACCGCTCCCACCACCAGAACCTACAACCAGCTGTGCCTTTTGCCACTCCTCGCCGCCATCAGTGTGACCACCATCTCCACCGCGACCGCCACCTACGCAGCGACCGCTCCCATAACCAGAACCAGAACCAAATCACCAGCGCCATTCTTTTTGCCACACTCCCGCCGCCATCATTGCTGCCACCATCTCCGGCGCGACCGCCAGTGGCGTCGCGTGCGGCCCAAAACACGTCTTTTTATGGCGCGCGTCGCGTTCCCTAAAAAGCGTAATTTATAGTTGCAGCGGGCGGGCGGGACGGCGACCCGGGGCACGCGGTAATTTGTCACTTCCGGACCTGACGGTTCCTTTTCACGGGTTATTGAGCGCGCTCCCGTCTGTTTAGGGCACCGCGGTCCGGGCAGGGAGCTGGCGGCGGTAGCGGTGGTGGCAGCGGCCGGGATCGCTGTGCCGGAAGTCCAGACGCAGAGCGACTTCCGCTCCAGAAGGGCGTGGCCAGCGCGCTCGACGTCGCTTTTGGGATTTGCAATTTTGAGGATATTTCTCAGCTCCTGGATTTCGAAATCTACCACGCCTTCTCCGCAATCCTCCGGGTCAACGGTCTCCTATTCTCACCGTATATCACCGCACGTTAAAATTTTTTTTGAGTAAGATATGTGTTCAAAGTAATGAAATGCTTTGCAATACCCTTCAGTGTTTTAACATATCTCTGCGGTGATACTGATGTAGAATTAATTATTTTTGTTGCAATTTTTTTGATCTTGCCTTCATTGTAGTCATTATAATGTAAAAAGAAAATGGATTCATTTGTAGAGTGGCGAAATGATTGAAGTCCGTTTTTAATGGAATGAAGAAATTGTTTGGTATGTTACCTAGTTACCTATATGAATTAATAAACGTATTCACTAAAATTAAGACGTTTTCGCACATAAATAATAAGTTTTTAATGCAATGCTCTGTTCAGAATTGGGTTCTGCGGTGCTAATATACGTTGTACGACTGTAGATGTTGAGCATTAAAATTAACATTATTTAATGTCATGCTCAGTGTTTATGTTGCAGTGATTAAAAACTCTCATAAATACGCTATAGATATCTGGTATGGTGTTTACTTTTTTCAATTTTTTTACATATTTCAAATCTGATAAACGTTTTGTTCTATCACGTCAAGTTTTGAAGATATCGACAAAATAATTTTCATGGGGCACCTTTCACCACATTTTTACTCCCACGATGTTTGTAACCTTTCATGAAAGACCTTACAATATTTTTGTTGTCTGTAAAAATAATTTTATTTAAGATAATACTTTTAAAAAATTTAAATATTTCATTACTTATCATTTATTTGTTTCTTTTTTTCAGTTTACGGATTATATGGCGTCCAGAGATTGCTAGGTCACCAGATTTACCAGTGGTTTTGCTATGTGTGCGGTTAAAAAAATTCCATTGAAAGACTGGTACATCGTTTTTGAAGAAGGCATGTGTCATCATACTTTAATTCAAACGTGGATACTGGTAAATCTGTGACACCACAGTTCATCTGTTTGACTTGTACATGCAACTTGTATCTAGCAACTACACCATAGATTATATTTGTTTGTCATATGTAACCAGATTTTCGTGCGTCTGTAAAGTTTATTTCAGACGCTATATCCAAGACTTGTTTCAGTTTCTGTATCAATTCCGTAAGATCTTGACGCATATACAATTCCACTCTTCCCTACACAATATACAGATGATGAAGCGCAAGGAGAAAGTTCTCTTTAACTGTACAGAAACCTATCATACCTTCACTACCAAATTGGAGAAGTTATTCATTTCTGATCTTCGTGACTTCGTACGGGACCTGGCACTAACAAAAGGTCAAGCTGAACTGCTTGGTGCACGCCTTAAAGAAATTACTTCGTTTACTCTGGCTACTACATTTTATCAATTTCTCTACAGACTTGAACTTTTGCAGTAGTTAAAAGTCCAATTCAAGACTCGGGGAGGGATACAACTTTTGCTATAATTAAAAGTCCAAATCAAGACTCGGGGAGGGATACAACATTGAAGTATGGTAGTTGTCCATCGACTAAACTAAAACAAGTCTGAAAGCAGTATTATTACACAGTGGAAACAAATATGCATCTGTACCGGTTGGATATTCTACCCGTCTGAAAAAGATGAATGAAACTACATAGCTAGTTCTCAAAAATACCCCATCAAGAGTGTAAATTGTGTATCTTTGGTGATTTAAAAGTTATCACCATTATCTTGGGAATATAGGTAGGGTACACCAAGTAATACTTTTTATATGCAAGTGGGACAGCGATAGAAAGCTCCACTACATAAAGAAAATTTGCCAATCAGAAACCAAAAGTAGCCAGGAAATAAAAATATCTTTCGTGTACTATGGGTTGACAATGTTTTCATTACACCGTTTCACATCAAGGTGGATTTCATGAACAACTTAGTTAAGGTACTAGACCACGACTCAAATGCTTTTTGATACCTGTACAACACGTTTTTAGTGTTGCGTTATGGGATTATGAAAGGTGTGTTCATAGGTCTACAAGTAAAGAAGATTTCTGACACCCACATCCTAGAATTACTGAATGGTACTGAAAGAAATGCACAAGTGGCCTTCAAATCAGTTGTAGTCGATGCCAATACCGGGAATTCTAATTCTGCTGACTATGTAGGTGCTGAGAAGAAGTATTTCAACGCATAAAGACAGCAGGGTGTAAAGACAGCATGATGAACGTTTTCGTCAGGATATCTTGGTTATGGAGTCACAATATCATGGAGTACAGTGATGTTGGCTGACTACTGCTGGACACTACAGCGTGACGTGACAAATGCTCAGCGCAAACGTAGGTATTATAGCCAAAAATTTAAACCAAAACCACCTTAGATTAGGGACGTATTATCGGGTGTATTAATTTTATAAGAGTAGTATATCTTGAAGTAGATTTTACTGTGTAGTATATGTCATGAGACTCAATGATATTACTTTCTTAGGCAAATGACATGTTCATTAGTATTACACGTATCAATAATTGTTCTAGTGAAATATAAATGGTTGAAGGAGTTTATCTAAAAGTGGTAGGTAATGAGACAAATGATTTGCATATTTTGAAACAGTCTATTTACTTATACCAAGTTTTGTATTCAAATTTTGAAAATTTGTTTTTCATTGTAAGTTTTACTTTTTGCAATATTGAGTAAAACTACGACGAACTGAATAAGTATTTGTATTTTACAAATATTTATGAATAGAAAAAGGAGACCAAGATACATATTCAAGCACTTGTCGTGAAATAGCAGTTGCTAAAGACAAAGGAAGTGAAACGGAATATAAGAGACAGAGATAATGTTTACTAATCTACTTGCAAATATTGGGAAGGAGTTCGAACATTTTAAAATTTTTAATCAATTTCGAAAATATGTTCTCTTTGGTTGCGTTTCCTTCTCAAGTGTCCTCAATAAGAAGTATTACTTACGACAATAGTTAATATAAATTCTTCATAATGGGTGTGATTCTCAAAATTACAAACATAATTTTACTACTTGTTTTTAGAAGAATAAAACTCAGAAACTCGTATATGAAAAAAGTAGTTAAATTTGTCTTAGATATTGACAAAAGTTACATTACGCTCAAAGACCTTTCTGGTTGACAGAAAAACAATGCATGGGACGGAAGAGCATGGCGCTGGGAGCATCAGCACTATCACAGCAGGTTGCTACGAGCAACGGGAAGGATCGAGATCGTGAACTTTGCCAAGTGCCATGTCCCACACAATGCCGATGAAAAACCAACATCCATTCCTCTTCGTCATAAAGCCTTGGACGCAAACATACGGGTGAGATCTGGGCGCGCTGCCCTGAACTCGAGGGCAACCTCCTGCTGAACTCGACGATGTTCTAAGGGATGGCTGTTCAAAACACGTGAAGAAGAAAGAGGAAAATATAATATGCTTTGAAAATGTTGCGAAAATAAGAAAACACGTGATATCGCCCAAGTAACAGATAGTGTCCAGTTATAATAAGTAATATCGCAGCACTTAGAGTGATATTTGACGAGACTATTTCACGAATTAACACATTACATTAATCGAATGGATAATTAAAATAACATTACGAAAAAGAGAAAAAATACTAAAAATTGCTACCTAAATACGTGAAACTTTCGTTCAGCTCCAACTTATTGGAGCTGATTGATATTGTAATGGAATTATAAACTCAGAATAACGTACAATCAAGGAAAATGAATAAACAGAAAAAATAGAAAATGATTTCAACTATGTTTCGATTTTATGGTAATATAACTTTCAAAACAATTATAACAAAGCTACATATAATAACATTTATTAGAAACACAATCATTAAAATTGTAGGAAGTAGAATTTGCTATTTCTTAGGATTCCAAGGCAGTGCTTGAAATGAAAGTTGTACAAGCTGAATTAACAGCGGGATTCGTCAATTTCGAATGGATTGAACATACATGTGTACTAATTAAAGTACGAATATTTTCCTGAATACTTTTGGTTGTGACTTTTCACATAGATTTGATAGCATATTCTTTGTACTCTATGTTATAATTTCTTTATTTGTAGTTTGTGCTGTCCATTTGTATTTTCTTCACAAAATTCTTGAAATTGTTTCTATTCTCTCTCTATGTTTCTTTTTCTCTTTTTAGGCAGTGAACCTAATAACAGATTCTGTTTAAAAGTTTGAAACATTACCAGAATTATGTAATATATTGATGCTCATATATGAATGTCAGAAATCGCTATCGATAACAACGAAAAGCTAAACCAACTGATTACAGTGAAGTGAAAAATTGATTAATAATATGGAGATAGACATCTGAGATTGGTTTAATTTGACTCATGTATTTCACTCATGTTTGGTCGTGCCGTAAGCAACCAATGGAAAGATAGAATACATTCAAAATAAACCAATCCCAGATGTCTATCTCCATATGATTAATCCATTTTCACTCCACTGTAATCAGTTTGTTTACCTTTTTAAGATAAAGATAGCAATTGTTTTAGGTCCATAATAACTTGTGAGCATAAA